>CM038792.1:168480073-168695873 GCA_021764765.1 Vicia sativa | reverse complement strand
TTTAGGCAAACTTTTAATCATTTTTGCATCATCCGCATCTTTGGTATCTTAGGTCCAAATTTTATGATTCTCGATATTTAAGTCTCTTTACCTATCAAAACGAAGATATTCATCTTCATCTTTCGTGTTAAAGAAACTTAAATAAGCATTCTGTTATACCCCAAATTTTGACCTAATATACCACCTTACATTTGCATCATTGCACAACCAATAGTTCGCAGCAACATTAATTCGGGTATAACACACGTGTCAAACTAGGGTTTCAATGATTTTCATCTCATTCAAGAGCTAACCAATTAGGGTTTGAGATTTTCTCATCTTATTTGATCTATCTTGATCAAACATATCCACATCTGATCATCGATACCCATTTCTCACGTATCAATCGAGGATCGACCAATTAGGGTTTTGATCTGCATGAGAATTCTCCGACTTTTGAACAAGAAATGACTTTTTGATAGATTGGTCATTATATCTTAGATACAACATCTTGACCTAATTTCGATTCAAAACATCACAGAGGTTCACAAAATTCATCATCATTTTCGTAAACATCCTGATGAAATTTATCTCACGTAAAAGTCAAACTTCCGACTTTTGGTCAAATTTTTCAAAACAAAAACTTTTTCATCATCAAATACTTCAAATGATCCATCGGATCATAAAAATCAAAGAATTTGAAAAAAGTCAACAAAAGTCAAAAGTTTTCATACTTAGAAATTTTTCTATGTTGAAATTTTCATTTTTTCCAAACTTCAAGCCATTTTTTTCACCTAGTTCCAATTTGAATTTGAAAAAATCAAAACATGAAAGTTGTAGATCATGGAAAATCTTCCAAATGTCCAAGAACTTCAAATCCATGGAGTCTAGATACACTTGAAATTGAAACATAAGGCTCCATGACACTTGATTTTAAAAGTCAAAACATCAAAATTATAGGTCATTTTGTGTTTCTTCATCTAGAAGCTTAACCTTTGCAAGTGGATGGATGAACTGATAAATATCAGCCTAGAGTGATAATTTAAAGGATTGGATCAAAATAAAAATATAGCATATGGTGAAAAAGGAAGTTTTTGGTAAATTGTCTTCTTTTGCCCTTAAGCTTTTGAATATCCAATTGCCATGTCCTTGCCTAACAATTCGTAACTTGTTGCCTATAAAAGGATCACATTTTAAGCCTAAATGAACACCAAAGCAATGCAATACATGCTTTCACTATACTTTCTCCAAAATCAAGTAATTTTAAAGTAGGAATTAGTGCCTTTTTGAAATCGATAAAAATCGTGTGGATCTTTGGTGTCAACATGTTTCATGATCATAATTAAACTTGTTCCAAGCTTAAAAACAACTTGATCAAAGCTAAAATCGTAAATCACTTGCTATACATAAGCTTCCAAAATGCCATGAATTTGAAATCGAAGCTTAGGCTTGATCAATTGATGTTGTAATCATCCATACACCTTCCCTATACCTCATAGACATGATCCAAAACAAGAACATTCAATCAGAACACGATTTACATCATTTTCCGCTTTGTTTTCAAGCTCATGTGGACTTGAGTAGAGTAATCCAAGCATGCTCATGAAGTTCTAAACACTCATACATCATCCCTAGAGGTCACAGCTTAAGTGATCAAGAAACACAGAATCGGAAACACTCCAAAGATCGCTTTCGATCCTCACTTTCGGTGTATAACTTGGATATCCATATTCTTTTGAACCAATTGAAAAACTTCATTATTCATTTTTCTTCTCGAAAACGATCATTAACCCTCAACAAAATCAAAGAATCATAAACCTGCATCATTTAATTTGAAATCTTGTTTAGGGTTCATCACGATTTTAAATCAAAACATGATACCAAAATGAAATTAACAAGCATCTCCATGTTCGTGATGAAAACCGATCAAGTTTGGTTTTATTTCATTCAATTTGGTTGAGAATAAGATTATAACATGGATTGGCAAATCAAATCAAAACACGAACCTGCATACGCCATGTTCTTGGTGTTCTTCATTTTAAAAATTCAAATAATCCAATCTTATGTCTACGCTGTTGTTTTAATCCACTAACACTCAAACGCGCTTTGGCCTAGTGGTTGTCCGCTTGCCTCTTAATTCCTTCTCGCCACTTGCCCCACACCTCACGGTCATGGGTTCAAAACCCACCAGACCATTCTTTTTACAAAACTTCCAATTTTTTTTCGTTTTTAACAAACCAATTTTTTTGACCAATCAAAATCATTTTGAGATGATTTTTTAAACACTTGTCAATAAATACATCTATTTTGTGATAATGCAAAATTTTCTTAAAAAACTTTCATCCGATAAATTTTAATCGAGCCGAAACGAATGCTCTAACACTTTTCAAAACCTCCTTAAAAGGTGAATTTCAAGTTTTCTACTCCGATTTTTCAAAACTTTTCAAATGAATCACATTTTCAAAACATTTTCAAAACATTTTCAAATCATTTTTCAAAACATTTCATCAAACTTGCATCTTTTACCATGATCAATCCGATTTAAAACGATAAACAAATTGCTCTTTTCTCGAATTTCTCGATCGATCATGGCCACCCTTATGTGTGTAAGTCCCCATCCTTTATGTACATATTTAGTTTTACTTGTACATACTCAAATCATCATTAATATTCAAACATAAACAAATTTCTTCGCTTTCATTCGCTTTAAATCCAATATTCTAAAGGAAGGTTTCTTCCTGCTGAATTTTTTAACCAGGCCTCTCACTGTAAGTCCCAAAACATTCTTTTATGTACATATTTCTTTTGTACATATCCATTTCTTTAGTGTACACATCTTTTACCCGTATAATACACATGCATAACCTCCTGCTGTTTTCATTTTAATCGACCCATTGGTATTGAAAGGAGAATTCTTCCCAAGAAACTTCTTTAAACCAATGGCCTCCATCATGGTGTAAGTCCCATAACATTCTTTTATGTACATAATATTTCTTTGTACATATCAAACTTTCACAAATACTTTTTTTTTGTTCATCTGTACATAACATGTATATTTCAAAACAAACTTTTCATATCCGTATATAACACGATACTTTTTCAAATACTTTTTATCCGTACATAATATGTGATACCTTTACAAACTTCGATCAATTATTTCCGCTTCATCCGTACATTTTACACCAATACCATTGACATTGAAATGAAAGCATTATTCCTGAAACTACTTTCAAATCAACGGGCCTCCTTTACGGTAAGTCCTAAACCCTCCTATGTACATCCATCTTTCAGACATAAAATCTCCGGTGGTATATCATCATTTAATACAAACTTTGTGAATAATCAAGTTACGCCTGCTTTAACGCTCGTCTCACAAACACTTGTTTATATTTCATAACCATGTAAATAAACATCATGCATTGTTTATATTTCCTTCATAAACCCCATATCACACACACAATTGCTTATACAACCGCCTAATAATAAAACAATTAGACTAATCAATAGGTTTCCCACATAGCCTGGCTTCATACAAGATAACTCATCCTCACTGAGTTTAGCCTCCGCCTATGTATGCAAGATAACTCATCCGCTTGAGTTTAGCCTCCGCTTCATACAAGACAATCCATCACCGGCATGGGCTAGCCTCCGCTAATTTACAAGATATTTTATTCCAACAGAGTTTAGCCTTCTTGGGCTTTGTACAAAGAAACTCTCCTCACAGAAGTTAGCCTCCGCTAGGCTCTATAAGACAACACTGTTGAGTCGCCTCCTCTGGGCTTCGCTTCAAAAGAACCTCATTCGAGTTTATTCTCTCACATCATAATGAAAGAGATAGGAAATCTCTTAACAACCTCCTATCATTTCCCACAAAATAATCACCCCGCTTAAGATAGAACCGAAAGGATGGTTTCCTTGAAATCACTTTCAAATTCTAGAGTAAAATTTCCTAAGAAATTGCTCTTATTCAAAGGATGGATTATGAAATCCCTTTCAAGCCAAAGATGCATACCATATATTCCTCTTGAGCTTCATACAAGGACCTCGATGATCTCTTGAATGCCTCGGCTAACAATACAAGGACCCATGGGCTTTAAAAGCATCCTTTAATCCAATCAATTTCCCTTGAGATTTAGACATCTACCATCTCTATGGAAGAAGTATCTCATCTATCACATCACATAAATAAAAACTCTTTTCAAACTTTTTCAAACTCTTTTCAAACAAAAACATCTCTTAATTGTAAGTGGTAACGAACATTTCAAGCAAAACACCCAATACTTACTAAAAGATTTAAATCATCTTTTTCAAAACATCTTTCTTAAACATGTAAGTGGTAACGCTTGTACACTCAAGCAAAACACCTAATACTTCATTTAAAGATTTAATCAATCAAACTTTTCAAAAATGTATGTGATGAAATAGATTTACATTTTTCATTAAGATGACATTTGTCCGTCTCTTACTAACATCCCGTTGCTTTCCACTAGCATAAGTGGAACTACGATTGCCCGACTTTCTCAACATCCTTTGAGAATACGAGGCACAAGGTCTCATCCTTGCCGAGCAAATTTCTATCTCTCTCGCATCAAACCATAGAACCCAGATCCGAGCACAAATGCTCCGATTCACTGGGGATGTATGCAAGATCCACGGATCTTTATAGCACAATAATAACAAACACTAGAATCCTACAAAATCTTCTGCTTTCAAACCAAAGGGAGAAACTTTCCTTAATCATAGAAATAGCAATTAAAACACAAAACATATCAAACGATTCATATATAAAACAGAGATAACTACATATATTTAGGTGCCCATCTATTCCCTTTTATAACAACCCCGCTTTCAATCTCCCCAATGTTATGTCTAGTTTAGCTTAGTCACGCATACCAATATCAATTGAGGGTATTTCGCCTTTCCCCTTTTCATAATCATTAAATCATCTTCTTGTGTTGAAAATAATAAAGCTGATGCTCATGTATCTTTATAAACAAATCAAAAGATTTAAATCGTTATAAGTATCGTAAGATCCGAACTCACGTCGCATCCCTCAAGCCGCACCTTTAACGCGAACAATGATACGTGGGATGTGGTTATAGATTCGCCGTTTGGTGTTTTGTTGTTGTTATTGGAATTTCAAAAAGCTTGAAAATCTATGAATCTTGTTGAAGTCTGACTAATGTTGTTTTTGCTTGATAATACATGTTGCTAATACCTTAGAATGGTTTATTTTGGGATGTGGGTGTTAAATGCCACAGATTTGGGATTGAGGTGTTGAGAGTTGGAAAAACTCAACTCGTCATTGGCCAAATACACAACTGGGCCGACATTAAACTAAAACTCTATGCAATGCAAGGGTTTGCTGCGACTGAAGTTGATTGGTCTTAATTTTAGATTTTGAGTTCCGCCCATTCTAGGTACTTTGGCTAGGAACTTCTAGTAGGCTTTTATGAGTAAGATATTACTAGTAATTAATAAGGAAATATAGGAATCGATAGAAATAGTTCATTAATATGTCGGTAAATGTGTTTATTTGGCCATTAATCGAAATGGGAAGAATAGAGGAATGGCTCGTGACATAGTAAGCTATCGTAGTATGTTTGTTTTGTTGAATACATGTTGAATGTAATGAATCGATATTGCGTTGTTGTTGTTGTTGAACGTCTGTTGTTGAGAGTTGTTATTGTTCATTGTTGTTGTTGTTGTTTTGTCAAACGTTGTTGTCATTAAAGGCTTGATGGCCACGTTGGTTGATTGGTCGCCCCACGGGTTGGTTTATGTTGTTGTTATATGCCATTGGAATCAATTAAGATAAGTGATTAAGATTGGTAGGAAGTTTATTAATGAAGTGACAATATGATTGTATGGTTTTATTAAATTGTTGGATTATGTGGATTATGTGGATTATATGAATAATTGACAAGAGTGAAATGGTCATTTATAACGGACGGTGTTTGGTTAGCCGAGGTATTGTAGTAGTGTTGAAATAGTATAAGTTGGCTAGTTGTTGTATTGTGACCAGGAGTACTTAATGACCAGAATCAATATACTAACCTCAATATTAAATGGATAGTAGCGTGATGGTTGTTGATAGTAGTGCGTAATCAAATACTAGCAATCCAAACCGATGAGCGCTGACTAGAATTAGATGAAACAATCTAATGATTGTAAATTGAATCATAGAATAAGTTACTCGTAGATTAATGTAGTAAATAGTAGTGGATTAATGAGTGGATGAAAATAGTATACACTGATATTAAGTCGAGGCTTTTTAACCGCGATGAGTTGTTGTTAATTATGTTGATTATACGCAGTAGGCCTATGGCCAATGTTCGAGTTGATTATGTTGTAGGCTTTTAGCCAATGTTGAATTGCAATCGAGGTGTAGGCTTATGACCAATGTTGAATTTTAGTTGACTAGCTGTTATGTTGTCGTTGTCGTATGTTGTTGTTGCGCTTGTCGTGATTTTGTCGATTGAGGTCGAGGTCGATAGCATACATTGCATTATTGTTGGCCTCGATTGGCAATTTTATGTTGGAGCGAATGCTCAAAATGATGGCCTGATTGGCAAAATGTTAAAGGCTTATACCTTGTGCCTTGAATTACTAGAAAATGTTCTAATTTGGGAGTTTTATCAATTGTACCACATGCATATGCACAGCTGAGTCGCATTTCAAAGTCACACGATTATAGTTGTTATGTTGATGTGTCACGAAGTTGTTGTTGTTATTCAAGTTGTGAAATAGTTGTTATATTGTGTTGGAAATATTGTTGTGATATAATTGTTATAATTGTTGTCGTTGTTAATCAATAATATATATTGTTGTAATCGTTGTTGGTATTGTAGATAGATGTTGTTCGATTATGTGAAATGGTGAATTATATGATCTACATTCTAATATATTATTTATCATGAATTCAATTATATTGGTATATATTTCACCCTTTCATTTGTTTCTCCGTTGCCTTTATACTGGTAACGTGCAGGTATTCGAGAATGAAGAATGTAATTGTTGTTAGTCTAAGTTGGTCTAGTTGCTCTGATACGTAGCACTCAGGGGGATGTTTTGTTTATGTCATTTCAGTTTTTGTTATTGATGTTGTATTTTAAGTTGAATAATAACAAATACTATGATGTTTCAAGTTGTCTTAATTGAATAAAGATGATCATCCGCTTGGATTGAATACTTATGAATTTCCGCTGCATATTAAATAAAAGGTTGTTTTGCTGAAGTAAGAGTTATGTGATCCCCTGATAATAATAGTGTTATGTATCTGATATGTTTGTGTTGTTAAAGTTGAAATGTGACATCCCATGTGATGTATGAAAAATTAAAATACTCTAATTTTTCCTTATATTTTACGAGTAGAATTGAGGTGTTACACCATACATGTTAACCTGGGAGAATTATTTTTCTGAGCACCAACAATACCTACTTCAGCACACACGAGTCAATTTTTAAATATCTTGATTTTTCTCAGGCAGTTGAATAAATTACTTCGTAATCACCGGATCCTTTTGTATGTGGGACATACAAAATATGTTGAAGGATATATTTTCAAATAGTTTTGTGTCCCTAAATGTATATAGAAGCCTCTAGTGTTTTTCTAGTTGTAAGATGATCAAGTCCGTATATCTAAATAACAAAAAATAGAATCGTAAAATTGAATATGTATGATAAGAAATTAATAACTATCTACATAGTAATCCAGTACATCAAATAGTCAATGCATAGTGATATAACAAATTTTGCAAACACCCTCCCTACAATGTTAGAGAGATTTTTTTTAGCCCTTAGTAAAAAAAAATGTAATCGCCCTCTTATAATATCCTGATTCCGTCAAATAGAACTCTGATTGTTAGATTTCTACAAAGATTCTTTTTAAGAGCCAACGTGGCACTCCATGTGGTGTTTATTTTATTTTTAATTATTACTTTTTATACACATGGAATTCCTTAATTTTTTTATTTACTTTTTTATATATTATTTTTTCCTTTTTTATTAATGTTTTCTTAAATTTTTATTTATTAATTTTAGAAAAAATTTTAATTAACAATATACATTTGGGATTGCCCATTTGAATTTCAATACCAGCCCTCTCATTCACATATAAACACTTATATTTTGTAAACTTCCAATGGGACTCTAACTTCACCTCCCACTTCTTTTTCTCGCACGCACAAAGAGAACATAGAAAACTACAACATCAACTCAACTTAGCAATTTAACATTAACCATATATTCAAATGGTGTACCCAAATTACAAGATCACCTTCACAACACCATTAGCATCACCGATCGGAAAAATAGCATGTGTACTATTTTGATCGATAGTAATAGAGGGTTTTACCCCAAAGATATCAATCTCGAGGACTGCGAGGTAAATGCAAAGTATGATGTCTCACCGGTTGAACAAAAACAAAGGTTTTGGGTTGATTGAAATAAATCATTTCTAGACGTAAATTAAAACGATAAAGATAATTGACTTTTGTTTGATTCAAATATGTTGTGAGGGTGTATAATTTATCGCTTAATGTTCTTACTCTTTGATCAACTCCAAGTCCATCCTTCTCACCACCGATTCTCATTATTATCTAATCCTAATTCCTTAGTGAAAAGAACTTTAATTTTCTAATCCTAATTTTCACTCTCCGTTCAAATTAGTAGAAAGATTAAGCAGGCAATTATCAAGAACAATTCTGGTTATTATAAGATATCCCTAGTCCTAGGTGAAATCTTTAATAATATCATCATTTAGAAAATCATAACACGACCGTCCGGCTCTATTGTGTTTAATAAATCCAATCATATGGTCCCATAGGGTCAAACGATAAAATTATCTAAATAATCAAATTGATGCAGGAATAAATTACGTTGTTGATTAATCAAAACAAAGAGATAAGTATTCTTATTGACAAATTAGGACACCTCTAATGAGGGGTTTAGCCTCTCATAGAAGTCAAAGGTATCATAATCAAAATATCAAATTGAAACGTTACAAGAGATTGGGGTCTTCGATCTTCAATTGCTCTCGCACATGAAGAATTTATCTCTCCCAATGGCCTGAATCTCCAACCTCAATCACAATTTGTCACCACCCAAAAGTGTCTTTTCTCCCTCCTAGTTAGGTTTTAGTAATCCGGTCATCTCGTACTGCAATGTCCGAAATTCCTCGTCTTAAACTATCCAAAATCACAATTTAGAAAATTGCTCTCTTCTTCTAACTGTGTCCAATGACACGGGCGCCCGTGTCCTTCACTCCCGACCATCTTTTCTCCTTCTCCCGACACGTCCGTGTGGGTGACACCTGTGGTCGGTCGTTCTATGAGCATGGATATATCTCTTCTCCGTGTCTCGCTTTTGACTCTTTAAGTTGTGTACCGAAATGCCACATACTACCAAACCAACTATAAAACGCCGAAAAGAACCATAAAACTCAAATAAACATCACACAAAGGTTTTAGCAACTCAATTAAAGAAACAACTAACAAAAATGTTACAAACTAGATAAACCTATACCAAAATGAGTACAACACGCAGAGAAATGGTGATCGATCAACCTTCAAGCCTATTTCTTGATAAGTCTATCATTTTGGATCTATTTGGGGCGATGAAGCCGAATAAGCTAGAAAGATGGTTGTGAGATAGTTGGTAGTGAGAGAAGTCGGAGGTTCAAGATTCGATCCACAACCACACAACTCCACAATAGCAAAGAATACTCATACTCTATGACTTTCGGTTCGACATCATATTGCAATTTGTGTTGTATTTGTGTTGTATTTGTGTTGTAAATGTGTACGAGGAAGAATGCAACAATGTTGATTAATTAAATTGAGATCGATAACATGACTTTTCTCACGCTTAAAGATAAGGATGTAACGAGCCATGCTCTTTTAATTTATTCTAACTCTAAATCTTCACCTTTATGAATATATTAATTGTTTAGCACTCACGTAATTCAAACACATTAAATTAATTTATGTATTATTTAACCGATAAAGAGCCCTTAAAGCTTATCAATTGGTGGTGGCGTTACTTGAAAAATGATAGTGTTATGATTGTGTCACGCCCAAGTTTCATGTGAATGTCCTTGTTTCGCTCTTCTCGAGAGGCTAAGGCTTCTATATACACCAATGGTTCAAGTTGATTAAATCAAGCGGCAAGCGTAAATTCACAGAAGGTGATAATCTAACATAGTGTTATTGTCATTAGTTTTAGTGAAGAGTTCTTGTTTCATTTTGAAGGGTTTGGACAAACCCCACATCGAAAAAGCTTACAAAAAAAAGTTAATATATATTCTTTACCCATTACATTCTCAAACTTCAATTAATGGGCTCTTGAAAATTGTTGGGCCTTATGGTCTAACAAACATGTTAATTATTAAATTATAAACTAATAAAAAAATAATAAATAATAAAAATAGTTTAAGAATTTAAGAAACATAAAAGAAAATTAAATAAATAAATAAATAAAAGTAAAAAATTAATTAAAAAAAAAAAGTAAAATAAAATTCCACGTGATTTAAAAAAATAATGGAAAATTAAAATACCAAGTGGCACCACGAGATATAAAATAGAATCTTTGCTAAAATGTGGCAAGTAGGGGGCTATATGAGGGAATCTGAAAGTTATGAGGGGGGTTTTACAAAAAAAAACTTTAACGAGTTCTAAAACTAAATCCCCCTAATGTTACAGAGGGTGTTGTATATTTAACCCTAAAAAGGAGGATAAAATGAAGATTAGTCAAATGAAGCTAAAGTTGTCAAGAAGAAGAATTATGTACAATATTAGCGAGGAAATGTTTTTAAGCACCAAATAGGTCTAAATGATTCAAGATTTGAACACTATTGTTTGTCAAACTTAAGAACTTAGTTAAAAATGGGACTTGAATTAGTCCATACATGTTAACCCGGAGAATTGTTTTTCCATAACCAGAGCAATACCTCTTAACTCACGAGTACACATTTTGAATATCTTGATTTTCTCCTGCGCTTGAATAAATTACTTGTAATCGCTGATCCTTTCTCAGAAAGGGACGATAAAATATGTTGAAGGAGCTATTTTCAAATAGTTTCAGTGTCCCTAAACAGATATGAAGCCTCTAGTGTTTTGCTAGTTGTAAGATGACAAAGTCCAGATATCTAAATAACAAAAAGAATAGAATGAGAAAATTGAATAGGTATAATAATAAATTAATAACTATCTACATAGTAATCCAGTACATCAAATAGTCAATGCATAGTGATATAACAAATTTTGCAAAAGTTTATCATTAAACTTTGAGTTCGTGTCGCAAAGTCTGAAGATCTTGAATTTATCATTGTTGCAGCCATAGCAACAAATGAATCAAATCCAAAAGCTTTCTATTTTCTTACATGAGAAGAGACAAAGTTGTTGACAATATTACTTGTTTGAACATGGTTTCTGTTTTGGTTCAATTGAATCCTACTCATAGATTGATAATTGTTGACATGGGAAATCAATGAGTAAAAGTACTACATCAGTTCAAAAAAGTGAAATGTCTACAACATTCAAAAGTATAGTTTTGATTCTACAATAGCACCAATGCGATACTAAAGAATTAACAAATACTTCATAAACCAGACCCTATAATAAGTTGCCTCGTAGCATGATAGAATGTAAGTTTCCACCAAAGAGATCTTCGCAAACCACATGATATAGTAACTACATACTTGATTTTCAACTCCTCTTTCACAAATTGTACTTGCAAGCACCATTTTTATTAACCCTAAATTCATTAAAAATTATAAATGCTTAGGAGAACCAAGTAATCAACTTATTAATAATATCAACATCACTTTTTTTCATGTTAATCTAAAATAGACATCCATATAATAATATAAAACGGTAACACAAAATTCATATGCACCAACAACGAAAATATATCATTCTCTTAAGTTGTCCCTCTTAAGTATCTCGTACTTGAAAAACTAACCACAAAATCATCAAATCAACCAAAAAATCAAAACCCCAGACAAGAAACGACGGTATGGTATTCCTTCGATGATACCCAAAAATAACTTTGAGATATAGGAAGAAGAAGATGGAGAAGGAAGGAAAGGAGAAAGAAGAAAGGGAAGAGGGAGACAGAAGAGAAAGAGAAAAGGAAAGATAAGAAAGAGAGTAGAAGGAAGAGAAAAAAAGAGACAAGATGAGAGCCAAAGAAATAGGATGAGAGAGAAAGAGAAGTGGTTGTAGAATTTTTGAATTAAAGTTAAATAAAATGTAGACGTAGATCAATATGGGAATTATTTTTTTGAATAACAAGATATTGAAGAGAAAATACACATATAATCACGTTTCGGGAAAAATTATCCAAATAATCATGTTTCAGAAATTGATTAAGTGGTTCAGCCATCTCATATTATTACTACAAATAACGCTTGTAACATCGGTGTGAAATGTGTTTTACCTCGCAACTCAAAGTAGATTACTAGGGCAACATGAAAGTTGCCACTTATCACATCGGTGATTTAAATACCGAGAGGAAAGTGGCACGGTCACAAGTTCGATCTCTATCAACTATATTTTTTATTTTCAAACGCCTACTTTTTACTCCGCTTTTAACAATAACCGAGGGTAAAGTCCTATTTACAAAATTTTAATTTTAACCTATTTTTTAAGGTTTTAATCATAGCACTTTTTTTGGCAAAATGTATATTTTCCTCATCATCATCAACAACAACACCTATAAAACAACAAAAACAAAATCAATAGAATTCTTAAACATTAAATCTCACAACAAAACAACAACAATAACAAAATCCATGGAATCTTTAAATATTACATTTAAACAACCACAACAATAAAACTATGGAATCTTTAAATATTACATCTCAACAACAACAACAACAACAACAACAACAACAAATAAACAAAATCAATAGAATACTTAAACATTAAATCTCAACAACAAAAGTAACACAACAACAATAACAACAAAATCCATGGAATCTTTAAACATTAAATCTCAACAACAACGACAAATAAACAAAATCAATATAATCGTTAAACACCAAATTTCTACAACAATAACAACAACAATATTAAACATTTTACTTGATATTGTTAGAGATAAGTCTCAGACTTCTCCAATCAAAGAGTGACACCGCAATGAGCTAAAAAAATATCCTTTTGTCTCCAATAAATACAACTACAACTAACATTAAATAATTTTAACAAGGAATTACTAGATAAAATTTACATTAAGAAGCTAACTTGAAATATTTTCTTGCTCTTTCTTTCATTATCATATGTAAAGTTTAAATTTCAAAGACTTTGCATCCAAGATGAATAGTTGTAACATTCACGTTTTGATTGGTTGTTGAGAGTTTCACGCGGATCACTAATGTTTTATGTGGATTGATGAGTTTACAATGTCTTGACCATTGTTACTTTATAAATGAACGATAAAGATTTGTTACTTAATTTTTTCATCAAATTAGTCATAAATAAATAAAAATAAGAAAATAAAATAAAATATGTTACTTTACCCTCCGCTTTTAACAAAACCAAGATAATATGTTATTAAAAAAATAAGAAAATTACAAGGTAATATTGGTTATGGGTCGATCTCCAAAGAATTGAATTTTTTATCTTAAAATTGTATTTTTTACCCCGCTTTTAATAAAACCGAGGATAAAGTCTTGTTAAATTTTTTTAAAAAGTAATAAAGTGTAGTTGTTGGGATTTGAATACGTGTCTTCTAAATACATTTCCTCGTCAAAGAAAATCAAGAAATATATATTTTTTTAAAATAAAATAAATGTAACACGCCTATGGGTTTACACTCGATTTTTATTGGGTGAGGTGAAATGTTACGCCATGAAATGTATTATTTGTTGTAGTGTATGACGACACCTAAAATTGCATGTAGGCGCATATGAGATGGCAAGCATGCAGGCCCTCTCGTAGAAAGTAAGACATACACTATAATTTTAAGAAGGAGCATCATCTCATTTGACTCCTACATGCAATTTTAGAACACACGAATACATGTAGGAGTAAAATGAGATGACTCTTCCTCTTAAAATTAGAGTGCATGTCATCTCACTTTGTGAGGACACTATATACTCCATCTTATATAGCATCTACATGCAATTTAAGTGCATGTGCTATATAAAATGACTGACCATTTAATCAATTTAAAATATAGTTATTTTGGGTAGTTTTTCCGAAACAGATTTGTATTTTCTTTTCAATATGAAAATATGGTAGATTATGAAATGAGAGAGTAGCTGGTGGCAAATAGATTGTATGATAAGATCCAAAAGAATACTACTAATAAATAAGGCCATAATTTTTCCAAACATAATCCAATGTGCGCAACCAACAATTAGCCAACTAACCTTTGAGATGGATTTAGCTGTATACAGCATTTTGTGTACAAAACCTATCTATCTTAGACAACAACAAACCAAAATAGATATAACATGTGAAGCTAAATTCTCCTTCATTCTAATAAAAATTCAAATCAAATCAACACATACACATAAAACATTCATGTGGCTCCATCAATGCCAAGTGGGTTTCATGGCTCAATCCGAACGTTGTTCTCCGACCAACTCCACCTCCAAAACGTGACAAACAAGCTTTTCCAATAAAAATATTAAGGAATCAATCCTCAAACGTTCGAATTTCAAATATGTGTTTCTAGCACTATAAAATTGACCAAAAAGTTAGTCCTTTACTAATATACAAAGTCTTGTTACCAAGTCCTCAATTTGGTCAATCATTCAAACAGCCCAAAAACAATTCATGAACCTTCCTCATCTCTCCTACCCTTAACCTAATCAACCTCAATTTTTTCATATAAAAACTCAAAACCTCAAAAAACAAAACAACATAGTTTTCTCCGAAGATATGCAAGACACAAACGTTAATCAACAACAAACGAAAGAAAAGTCGCAACTTCCACCAAAGATGTCGGTTTCGGACAAAACAAGAACGAGTGGTACTTGCCCATGTCTCAACGGTTCAGACCGGGTATGTGTACGAGCCGACCCGGTTCGGTTCGATGCGCGTCATGGGTATGTTGTACCGGCGGAGAGGATGAAGAAGCGCGTTGCGAGCAAAGAGATTTTGAGAAGAGCTTTGATGCCAGCGCCGAAACGGTTAGCACTTAGATGGTTGAATTTCAAACCGACACCTAGTAGACTCTCTGTCATGTCCTTGGCTTCGTGATGTTTTTTTTTCTCTCTCCTAATTCATGTTTTTTTTTTTTAGTTTTTGTTTGGATGATTGTAGATGTTTAACGATCTAGTTAGATTAGATGATGATGATGTATGTATATGTTTAATTTTAATGAAGTTTTATTTATTTATTTATTTTTGCAATTGGGTGATCTAGTTTTGGTCTTTACTCTATGTGTTTACTTTTTCTAGGAATTTGGTTCAGTTGGTGATGTTTTTAGTTAGATAAAGCTGGTGGTTTTTATTGTGTGACTTTTGTTGAATCTTGGCCTTTAATTGATCCATCAAAATTTTGCTACTATAGTAGGTAGTATGATGATGATGTTGCAAATTGAGATGTTTTTTAGTTTTTAATTTTAGGAGCGTTTGATTTTGAATACTTCAATTAGGTTACATTTGTTCTGTTCTTCTTTACTTTACCTTAGCTTTATAAATTAGGATTAAATATTGTAGATTTCAACTTCTTCTTTTTTAAGAGCAATGGAATTAATAATTTAAAATTAACTAGGCACAAATCATGCCACAACATATTTTACTACAGCTCAACATGCCAAATACATGAGCAACTACCACGTACTATATAGAAGTCAATCTATACCAACCGGGAAAAAGAAAAGGATTAAAATTAGGATCATAAAACTCAAGAAATTTGTGGCAAGGCAAGACAAATAACATTCATATAAGTCCGCAATTCGAAAATCAATCATGATAGTACACCTCCATTTGCTGATAACCGAGTTGAATATGGCTGAACCGCATCATTCTCAACCACAAAATGCCAGAGGCACATACAACATAATGCTTGCCCCTACCCAAACTCCAAATAAACGGTTAGCAGAGTCACCCGGACCACTCTGAACCAAAAAAAAATTTAGTCCTCCAATCAAAGGAAGATATTCAATACGTATCATATTATTTTTAATGTTATTTTATTTTTTAAAAAAAAATAACTTTTTAAATCAATTAATACTAAGAGTATATGTACTCAATTACTTAACATGGATATCTTTTTTTTTAAAAAAACTACACTACCTAATAACGATTAATTCTCTTAGCCAAATTCAATGCGTCAATTATGAAGGCAAACCTGATACACAACTTACTCCTCCTGTTTTTTTAAAATTTAGCACAAAATTTCACCGTTGAAAATAAAGTCACCAACCAACAACATAACCCCTCATAATCGATAAACAACCTACTACTGTTATAGTACCCATAATCAATCGTATGAAATATTAAGGAATGTTCCAGGATGTGTGAACCACTGACTGATGCTATCATCAATCATATTTGATTTAAATCGGAGTCATTTCTAAGATAAATTTTGTGTCTCTTCAACCATTCTTGCGCCGATAGTTTCTTTTGAACGGTCTTTTCAATCCTAGCATTTCAAATTGTCTACACATAAGCAAACCATATCACCAATATCTTTGAAGAAGTGTGACTCCCTGTATCCACTAACCCTTCAAATTGTACTAGTGCTGCCAACCATCATCCTACAGAATAATGACCACTCCAAGCCAATGACAAATATTGCTCCACAGACCTATGAAAATCAGACACTAAAAAAAGATGACACCTACTTGCGCTTTGCTAGACCACTTCCCTTTTAACAAGTTGTGTTTGGTTTGAATCCTACTCAGAAACATTCTCCATGTCATCCTTGACACTTTTGACGAAATTGTCTTATCCCACACCCTATACCACGAAATCGTAGAAAGGATTTAAGACTCTGACTAAACATCTTGTTTGTCTCTTTCATCGAATACTCATTTACATCTGTTTGTAACCAGCTACCTAATACTAATTGATCAATATCTTCAACCAAACGAATTTAACACTACCACCAAATTTAAATTCTTATTTGACATCCTGCATCTGTTGACCAACGCCCTATAGCACAAAGTCAACTTTCTATTTTAGCTTTCCACACATGTTTACCTGAGAATCTTTTAACACCCTCATATTTCTAATACTTAAATCACCTTCTTCTAAAGACTTACACACCTTCTCCCAGCTAATCTAATTTATTTTTCTCTCTTCCACACTATCCCCCCCCCACACACACACACACCCATACAACGAATTGTTTGTGAATGGGTTCTAATTTAGAGATGATAAATGTCGAGGCCTTTAAGATAGAAAGTAAATCAAAACTGCATACAAAATCGACTTTAATAAAATAACCCATCTGCCAAAAGTTAAGTGTTTATTTTCCCTTTGAAAGTATAAACTTCACAGTATTAATCACCTTATTCAAATTTTCTTTTATATTTTAATTTGTCTCTATCAAAATACCAAGGTAAATAAATGGAAAAGAACTTGTGTTGCAGTTTAGAACCATTATTGCCTCACCAATCAAACATTGCAATATATTGATTCCCACTAGCGAGCTCTTCTAAAATTTACCTTTAATCCTGACATTGATTCAAACAAAATCAAATTTTTCTTTATGATCCTAATGTTTGACCAACTCTTCTCACCTATGATCAATGTATCATATGTGTATCGTAAGTGAGAAAACTGATTTATGCCTACCTCAAATATGTAACTTTAATACTTTCCTAACTCAACAATTTTCTTCATCAATAAATTGAAACATTTTGTTCCCTTGTCTTATCATGTGATCCATCTTAAACTCCTTCATTACACTTTCATTCACCAACACCGAAATTATAGACGAACTTAAGCATTCCTTGATCCATTTAGTTCATTTATCGTGGAATTCCATTTTTTTCCATAACAAAAATTAATATATCCCAATCATTAGAATCGTACGTTTTTCAAAGTCCACTTTAAAAGGAATCAATACTTTTTTTTGCCTCATAACAATTTCATTTGCATCAATAACATCATCAATTATTTTTCTTCCGTATATAAAATTTATTTGGTTTTCTAAAATAAGTGTGTCAATCTCTTCTTCAATCTATTGGTCAACACCTAGGTCAAAACTTTGTAAATTCACCCTATAAGAGATTGGTCTAAAGTCCAAAAATATTTGTGGTATTATTTTTTTAGGGATTAAGGTCAAGAGTGTGCAATTTGCTCATTTAACAATCCTTTCATTCAGGTAGAATTGTTTTCACATCCTAAAAAAGATCAAATTTAATGTCAATTCAAAATTCTTTTATGAATTCAAAATTAACTCCATTTGGGCATGGACTTTTAGAGCCTCCACACTCCTAAACTTCTTTACGAACGTTGTCTTCTAAAAAATCACAAACCATATCTTCGCTAGCTTCTTCATTCAATTTTTCGAAAATGATATTTGTCAGAATCGACTCATCCCCCACCCCACCAGAAAATAGATTTTGAAAGTAATAATGTATTCCATTTTGTATCTCATCCATTTATTTGAACCTTTCTTCCATTCATTTTATAGATAACATTTCATTATCTTTTCTTCTATTATTAATACAATCATGAGAAAATTTCATGTTCGCATCTTCTTCCCTCAACCACTAATTTTTTTATTTTTTTCGTTGAATACTGCAATTGAGATTTGAAAGCTTGAACAATTTATTGAAATTTCTCTCTTTCAAATTAACTCATATTAACTCATATGTGGTTAAATTCATTTATCCCCCTTTAAGCTCTAGTTTGTTAACTCATATCATGTTGCAAAATTTCATATTGATCACCTCTATTTTTTATGAGTACAAATAATCGTCGGCTTCTGACTTTGAACTAATTTTTGAATTTCTTTTTTTTGTCAACTCCACCAAATCCCTAATATTATAACTGATCTAATTCATGATTAATAAATTTATATCTCTTACTGCAATAAAATCTACCAAATTTATGCGTTATTCCACATTCTCTGTGCCCATTCTTTCGATTCTTGAATTAACTCTCCTCTCCTTGATGGATTAAACCAAATTCTTTCCCAAATCCATCACGCTCTTGAAATCTCTATGTGTCTTCGTGTAATAAGATCTAACTTTTCCTCTCTAGATCGCTCCTAGTTAAATTCATATCAGAATTTAAAAGTACTTATTTTGAGTTCTTTGGCTACAGTTGTAACAATGATATTTTGTAAGATGAAAGTAGAGCTGTCAAAATGGGTCGAAATCTATGGGTCGGCCCATCAGGCCCGAAAAAAGTTAGGGCATAGGCCTTATTTTTCGAACCTATTTACTTTCGGACCTTTTTTAACTCTGCCCAAAAAGCCCTAAAAAATATGGGTCAGCCCGTATGGGCCATGGGTAGTCCACCATCCCAAAAAAAATTAAAATTTTTAATATATTATCATTTCCTAATTATAATTGTTATAAAATTTTATAATAATTTGTTGTTATAATTGTTATAACATTATAATTGTCATGAATATTTATAACTTAAAATTTGTTGGAACAAGTTATTTAATTTTCTGTGCTACATTGAATAATTTATGATGTATTTTGGATATAGTTTGAATTAAGTTAATTAGTTGTTTTACATTTTAATTATTAACTTATATGGATTATTTAAAAATCCTAATTTTGGATATGAAATCTAATATATATGCAAGTATTATTGCATGCAATTGTATGGTTACTTACTGATTTGTTCAGTTGATCAGAATTGGAGACAGTCGGAGCAAGTGAGGTTCCTTCAAGAAACGCTGGATGATGTGGAGGGGGTGGTGTACCTACAAGGCACTCTGATGCTAAAGTAAGCAATTGTTTAAGGTGAGTATAGTGAATATTAGGGTTTTGAGAGTAAGAATGTGATACATTACCCTCAAAGATATAAGGGTATATATAATGAACTTAGGAGGATTCTCATTGGTTGCTATATTTGGGCCTAGATATACGTATATGTGGATGTAGTTATCCGAGTTGACTTGGTCAGACCAGGAACTGGTGCTCGAAATTAGCCGTTATATATAGCAGAGGGGACATGAGTCGAGCAGAGGACGACGAGTGGCGCATGAAGCGGCCAGATAGAAGCCCCCAATACGTTATTGAACCTTAATGGGTCGTTATGAATGGTGGTGGAGTGACCTGCCTGATAGGTGTTCGGGCAGTCCAGAATAGTAGCCCCCTAAGTCGTTGTGTTTGGTCATAGAGGCGGTGACTTGATTACGAGGAGTACGGTCGAAGTCGTTCGCTTGGAGGAGAAGAAATGTTACCGAGGAACCGAAGGGTTGAGGAATTTGGAGAGTTTTGCCCACGTGGCCTTGAGCCGTGTGCATTGACTGTTGGTAGACCTAGGGAGCTAGGGGTAATGATGATTCCCCTAGGTTCCCTAGGCAGGCTCAGGCCCACGTGCGGGTGAGAGACTTTAAAAGAGAGAGATTCTCTTCATTTAGTGACTTTTTTTCTCTTTGATCTCATTCGTTTCGCGCTCGGCTTCAACAACCATCAATCCGGGGAGCTAATTTAAGGTGGCTCTAAGTCATCTCCGCCCTTTTCCGCCATATAAACATTCTAATTATTTGTTCTACAGTCTCCATTTACTCTTAATTAGTACGTTTTCAAATTCCTTACTTGAATTTGGTTGATTTGCTTTGAAAGCTTCGGATGTTTGTAGAAATGCATGCGGTTAGGGTTTTTCTTTTAGGGAATTTCTCCGGCGGTGAGTGGTTGCTCCGCCTCTCTCCGGCGGCCTATGTCGCTTAGGTTACCTGCGTGTTTCGTCTTTAATGTTGCCCTTTGTTTTGACGGTGTGACATCCTCTCGGGATGGATTTGTTTGTAATATTGGCTCGAGTTTGGAGAGTCTAGGTCTGAGTGTTTCTTGTCGAGTGAGGGTTTTTGACCGGGGATATGATTCTTGCTCGTCCAAGCTGTGACACCCCGATTTAATTCGAATATTAAATAATAAGGAATTTAATTAATTATTTAATTAAAGACTTAGGTATTAATATTTTTGGATTTAATTGGATTAATTGAAGAACGAAGGGTTGGAGGTGTGAAGAGTAAATAGTGGGTGTAAGGAGTAAATCACTCTACTTTTACTAATTATTAATTGATGTATTTCATTGGAAATAATAAAGGAATAAAACAAGGATTATAAAAAGGAAAATAAGGAAAAGAAGGTCTTTTTGGAAAAGTCATTTCAATAGAATGGAGAAGAAGAGAAGAGAGGAAAAAGTCAACGCTGGGAAAATCGAAGATCATCGCGAGGTAAGGGGTGATTTCATTCGGTTTTAATGCCTTATGGGTTTTGGGAATCAACCGGGTGATTGGGTATGTTAGGGAATTCGAATTAGGTGATTATAGGTTTATAGGATTAAACCCTATTTTGTGTCGGAATATAGAATTTAAGACCTTAATGTCGAACGATTAATAGGAAGGATGAAACAATGATGTTTGATGTTGTATTACGATAATGGTCGAAATGGTGTTTCTAATGTTATGTTATATGGAAATGATTGGAAGTGATGAAGAATACATGAATGTTGTCAAAATAGCGTAAATTGATTTCAGTCGTGGGAACCGGTTCTGGGGAGGAACCGGTTCCCAGGTGAATTCAAAATCGGGCATTTTTACGTGGGAACCGGTTCCGTGGGGAGGAACCGGTTCCCATACAAAATCCGGGGAGCTTATTCAAAAGTGGGAACCGGGTTCTCCTGTGGAGGAACCGGTTCCACCGTAATTTTTCAAAATACTTAAAACTTCAAAATTCATATTTTCTAAACCGTAATTCCGATTTGGGTGCCGCTGCATTATTTCTTAAATTAAAAATACTATCTTTTAAAAATAGAAAAATATTATTTTGTGAAAATTATTTTAAAAAGAGTCGAGCTCCGATTTTGAAAGGTTAATCGCTTAAGGACAACAGGATAGGATTTGGATTGTCTAAATTATTGAGTGAGGAATAATGCTTACCATGTTGTATTTTGATAATCATTGTGATGGAATAGAATACATTGGTGATTGGCATTATGTGAATTATGTGATATCATAATCAGGAATTGATGTTGCATGCTTTTATGATGCATGCATAAGCATTGTTAATTGGTTCATTCCCATTGTGTGGAAGTGAGCTTGCAGAGCCAATAAACTTACCAGGATTGTGAGGTAGTGAGGCTAGATTCTTGACTCGCTGTTCGGCTAATCATGGATTTCACTGCTTCCAATTGTGATGGAATGAGGGTGAACTCGTTCACGCTTGGTACCACATGCATAGAGTCTGCATTGCATATGGGATTGTAACATGCTAGGATGGTTTCCAGTGTTGCAACTTCCATTGATTGTTTAATTGCATAATGAATTGTGTATAATGCCCTTGTGAATTGACCCATGAATGTGTTTTGATAGTGGACTAACGCATCGAATTATTCTGTTGTATTTAAAAACGTATAATGCATTTTATATTGAATAGAGATCTCACCCTTACTTTAATGATTTCAGATCCAAGTGATTATGCTTGAATTGGTGAGGATAGCGTTTAGAGTTGAGTCCTTTAGTTAAACCGCGTGTCAGTGTCGTGCTCTAGTAGATGTAACACTGGGGAAACGTTTGAATTGAGATTCCTTATGGATATTAAATAATAGTTTTGGTTAATGTTTCGATTTATTATCCTGGAATAATTATGAATGATGTATTCAGGATTTGTTATGTTTTATTTCCGCTGTTAAACATGACTTTAAGTCTGTTTTATTTAATGATTTATTCTTCAGTGAAAGCATGACAACTGTTCTGGTTGATTTGAAATATTTAAATTGTGACGCCTCTTGATTTGTGATTAAAAACTCTGATTAATATTTATAAAACGCGGGTAATTAGAAGGGGTGTTACACAAGCCCTTTCACTTGAATAGTGATGGAAGGGTGGATTTGACGTATATGTCGAGCTCACCTATCTGCTTTGCTTTTCAGGTATCGTGGCAAGTGTCGATGAGGACATCCGAGAGAATCTTGAGGGTTCCGGGAAAAGTTATTCTGGGTTCACTTCCACCGAGAAGAGTGATTCGGTGGAGTTGATCGATGAGAGTCTTCCCGTGCCTGAAGTCGATGAGAGATCGCCTATGCCCGAGGTTGATGAGACCAACAAGGATGATCCTTTAGTTTAGGCGGCTCCCGACGTATGGAATCGAGCATCGCAGTTCGTAGATCACCTGGACGAGGTGTTTTGCTAGGTGGATTTATATGCGACAGCCGAAGTTGTCAAGTAAGTCGGCGCGACCATAATAGATTGGGTTATGTATATTCCAAATAAGGACTATAGCATCTGTTCGAGATATGAAGACCGTTATATCCCAGTTTACAACATCTGGTTTCAGGAGTTGGGTTTTCAGGTGCCCTTCACCGACTTCCGGGTGGGGTTTTTCATCACTATTGTCTGGTCTCATCCTAACACCACCCTAATTCCATAGCTTTCTTGTGGGCGTTTGAGATTGTCTACGAGTATCTGGAGGTGGGCGCCACTCTCGAGTTGTTCTTCTATATTTTTTATCTTCAGAGGGGTTCGAATAAGATTAAAGGTAAAGGTCGATGGGGATTGGTATCCCTAAAAAACCAAAATGGGAAGTTCTTCAAGGCATATCAGGAGTTTGTCCGCTTCTTTAAGGATGGGTATGCGCTCCTCCAGTTGGTGTCTGAGCGAGAATTGCGTAATGTATTTTGGACAGTTCTCGACTAGGAAAAGGATGGGACCCCATGCTTGAACGAAGACGGGGAGCAGAAGCATGCGTTCGTCAGAAAATTCAGATTCTGGTGGTCGAGGAAGCATTTCGACAAGGGTCTTGATTTCTATGTCTGGGATAGAGAGGAACTAGGTAAAGAGATCTGGCCAATTTCGAGAAACTATCAGCGTTCGTCACGGGCTTCTGACGCATTTAGTGTGTGGGAAAATGGGGAAAGTCGCTTCTGGACAAGGATGGAGAGGGTATCTCCGAGCCTGGCTTGATAAACGTCAAAGATCTCCTTACTTGTGGGGACCCTAGGGCTTATTTGGTTAGATGCCTTGTATTTTTTTTGTAGTATGTATTAGTGTGTATTTTATTTTTTCTAATTTGTATTTGTTCTTTTTGTTGCAGATATGATGAATCCGGCTATGGAACGTGTGGCTCGACAGGCCGTGAGGAAGAAAGGTAAGGATATTGGATCTTCCTCGATAGAACTAGGGGAGGTTCTAGCAACTGGTTCGGGGAAATCATCTTCCAGCCCGGTTATTGGGGCGTTGTCCCCTCAGTCGGTATCGTCGAGGCTGAAAAGGACGTGAGCAGATATAGACCTGAAAAATGAGAAAGAGAAGGGGAAATTCAACATTCCTCCTTGCTGGCATGATAAAAAGTATTTCGAGAGTGTGAATGTGGTCCTCCCTCAAGCTGAGAAACTCATGCTAGACGGGCTGGATCGTCCGACCAAGAAGGCGGCACTAGCTGATGATGCAGGGGCTTTAATACGGATTTTTCGAGATGGTCATTGCTTTTGCCTAGCAGAATCAACCCCCGGATGTTGAGTTATGTCAGCTTAAGACCAAGTTGAAAGAGGTTGAAAATAGGGGGAAAGAAGCACGGAGAAAGTTGTCGGAGGACCTCAAAGCGGCCATCGAGGAACGTGACGCCGCTTTGAAAGATAAGTAGGTGCTCGTTGAGGAGATTGATTGTTTGAAGAAGGAGGTGGCCCCGGCCGAAGGAGAACCCGAAGAATCCTTAGGGGTGAAGACTCAGGCAGAGTTCATTAGTCGAATACACCAAGCTTTTGACGACGTGGTGTTTTCCTCGACGACAAGTTTTGAGAATATCGTGGCCCAGATGTGCATTTTAAACCCAGACGTGGAGCTGGTGACTGATGGAAGGGGGTTCATTTTTATGTCGAGGGGGGCGAGATAAAAAATCCCACGTTTTTTGAAGATATAATTGTGGAAGAGACTCCCCCGCAAGTGACCCCTATAGAAGATCCAACTCTGTCTGTCGAGTGATTCCCCGTTCTGCTCTTGATATGTTGGTTTTGTTTTGTATTCGCTTGGGCGTAGCCCGTCTTTTGATTGTTATTTTGTTGGGGTGGAATCCCCATTTTAACTCCAGGACAAATTCGACCCTCGTGGTCGTTAATGTAATCTTAATATTTTCAATTTATTGTTCATTGTATGCTTATGATACTTGTTATTTGGGGGTGCTTATTTGTTAAGTATGATCTTCGCTAGTGTGGGGAAACTAGCCGAAGGGGGACAGTTTGGTGTTCTAATGGGCGAGGTACTTAGACAACGAGGCTCGTTTGAGTCACCCATGTTGAGGAGGAGATCTAGCTCGTTATATGAGTAGAGAGGGTATCTCTTTAATGCCATGATATTGCGCATTGCTGGTACCAGGGCGTGCGTTTGATGTCGAGCTATAAGTATCTGGATGGTTTCCAGATGTGTGTCGACTGTATGTGCCTTAACTATAATATTGTTTGTTTTTCGGCGTTCCATGATCGAGCAAGTTGTTCCCCTTGAACATTTTCTAAGTAGTAGGGCCCCGTTCCTGTTTTGGCATAAACACGGTAGAGGTCTTTCTAGTTTGCAGCATGTTTTCCCTCGGTAGAGCGTTTAAGGTTCCGTTTAAGGACTAATCTTCCGACGTAGAATTCGTGAGGGATGAACTTGGCGTCATAGTGGAGGGTTATTCTTTGTTTGAGTGAGGCTTATCTTAGGGCAGTCCCCGTTCTTATCTCCTCGACCAGGTCGAGTTCTTCTCTTAAGGTCGAATATCCTCGCCGAGCGGATATTCGGTTCTTCTTGAAGGTTCAACAATCTCTATTGGAATGACGTCATCGGTTCCATATGCTAATCGGAATGGGGTATCCCCGGTGGAGGAGTGGGGAGTAGTTCGATAGGCCTAGAGCACGTTGTGAGTTGTTCGAACCACTTCTTATGCAATTCATCTAGCCTTCGTCTGAGCCCATGTAGTATGACTTTGTTCGCATATTTGGCCTGCCTGTTTGTTTCTGGGTGTTTGACCGAGGCGAAGTGTTGCACGGTTCCCATATGAGCAACGAAATCTTGGAAGTTTATGTCGGTGAATTGAGTCCCGTTGTTATGACTATAGCTTCTGGTATGCCGAATCGGGCGAGTATGTTTCTTTTATAGAAGCGTATGATATTCTGATCAGTGATCTTGCCCAATGCTTCGGTCTCTATCTATTTGGTCAAGTAGTCGACGTCTACTATCAAACATTTATTTTGGTAGGCTCCCATGAGTAACGGGCCGAGGATGTCTAGTCCCCACCACGAGAAGGGCCAAGGGGACGAGAGGGATTTAAGTTTGTTTGGAGGGGCCAGGTGCATGTGTCCGTGTCGTTGACATTTATCGCATTTCTTCACGTGTTCCTTGGCGTCGAGCTGCATGGTCGGTCAATAGTAACCTACCCGGAGGGCTTTTCTGGCGAGTGATGTGCCTCCTAGGTGTTGGGTGTTGATGTCTTCATGTATCTCTTTCAATATATATGGCACTCTAACTTCTCCGATGCATTTGAGGAGAGGGGTGGAGAAGCCCCTTCTGTAGAGTTTATCTTCGAGGATGACATACGAACAAGCTCTTCGTCTGATGGTGCTCGCTTCTTTGGGATCGTCAGGCAGAGTTCCATTTGCAAGATATTTATATAGGGGTGTCATCCAGGAGGTGCCCTCTTTGATAACAAGTACGTTGTGGCTGAGGTGTTTTATCTCGATGCTCGATCGAGGGAGTATTTCTTGGATCACTAACTTGTTACCCCCCCCCCTTCGTTTTTGTGCTAGCTAGTTTAGACAGAACATTTGCTCGAGTGTTAGGTTCTCGGGGAATATGTTGCACGTCGACTGAGGTGAACTTCTTCAAGTTGTCATGTACGAGGGTCCAGTATTTCTCTAGTTGATCGTTCTTCACCTAGTATTCGCCTTGAACCTGGGAGGCCACAAGTTGTGAATCTGTGAGGATTTTGACCTCTTTGGCTCCCAAATCCTAGGAAAGACGGAGACCGGCAAGGAAGGCTTCGTATTCTGCTTGATTGTTGGAAGTGGGGAATGAGAGGGAGAGGGATACTTCTACGATGATTCCTTCTCCGTTTTCCAGAATTATGCCTGCCCAACTATCGGTCGAGCTGGAGGCACCGTCGACGAATATCATCTATTTGTCGGTCCCCTCATGTGATATAAGGAAGGTCATTTCTGCCACGAAGTCGGCTAGAACTTGGGATTTGAGGGCCTTTCTATTTTCGTACCTGATATCGAACTTGGATAGCTCTATGGACCATTTGAGCATTCGTCCGTCCATGTCCGGGCGACCCAATAGTTGCTTGATGGGATGATATGTGCTAGGAAATAGTGTTGGAGTTGTCTTGTTGTGTTGATTAGTGTGAGGGATATCTTCTCGATATGTTGGTATCTTATTTTGGGACCTTGCAGGGCTTTGCTTGTGAAGTAGATTGGTTTTTGTCCCTCTGGGGTCTCTCGGATGAGGGTCGTGCTAACAGACTCGGGCGTTACGGCCAGATATAGGTACAATATTTCTTCCTTATTTGGTCGAGATAACACGAGAGGTCGGGATAGGGTTTGTTTAAGATGAAGCAGGGCTTGTTCGCACTCCTTGATCCAATCGAACACAACCTCTTTTCTTAGTAGTTTAAATAATGGGAGTGCGTGTATTGTTGACTTCGCGACGAACCGTGATAACGAGGTGAGCATTCCATTGAGGACTTGGATGAATTTTTTGGATTTCGGTGTGGGTAATTCTAAGAACGCCTAATATTTGTTGGGGTTAGCTTCTATGCCACGCTCGGTGAGATAAAATCTGAGGAATTTCCCTTCCCGGACTCCGAAGGTGCACTTCTCGGGCTTGAACCTCATTTTGACTCTTTTGGATTGATCGAAGACCTTCTTAAGGTGTAGGGCGTGATCGACTTCCTCTTGGGATTTTACAATCATATCGTTCATATACACTTCGAGCATGTCCCCTATGTCTCCCTTGAAAACTTTATTCATCATTCGTTGATATGTCGCGTCGACGTTCTTTAGGTCGAAGGGCATCACATTATAGTGATAATTGCTCGATTCGGTCATGAAGGTCGTATAAATTTTGTCTGTTTTGGCCATGGGAATTTGGTTATAGCCAGAATAGGCGTCCATGAACGAAAGCAATTTAAAACCTGCAGAATTCTCAACGAGTTTATCAATGTTAGGCAGGGGGTAGACGTCTTTAGGATATGCCTTATTGAGATCAGAGTAATCAATGCACATGCGCTATTTTCCATTATTCTTTTTGACAAGTATAGGGTTGGACATCCAAGTAGTATATTGGGCTTCCAAAATAAAGTTTGCCTCTAAAAGGTCCCTAACAGCTTGCTCGGCAGCCTCGGTTTTTTCTGGGCACTACTTTCGCCTGCGTTGTGTTACGGCCTTAATGGTGCTATCAATTGTCAGATGGCGACATACCACCTCTGGATCGAGACCGGGAATTTCCATTGCGCTCCAAGCGAAAAGGTCCGCGTTGTCTTTCAAGCATGCTTTGAGATGGTTCTGAGCCAATTCTAGGAGGTCCGCTCTGATCTTGACTTCTTTTCCTGGGGTCGTTACCAATTGGCATGAGCTCAAATTCACCATCTGGAATTGGTCGCATATGTTGCTTAGTTGGTCCTTCCGAGCTGCTGGGAACTGGCGAATCTTTCTCAATCATCCGTGCTTTACCTTTCCTTTTTCTTTCGGCCAAGTCTTAAGGTTCCAAGCGGTTGTCGAGGTCGATGGCATCGAATCGAGGGAGGGGCTATGGCCTATGTGAGCTTTCAGGAAGGTCGAATCTACCTTTGACCTGTGGTTGGAGATTGATGGAATTCATGCCCTTCGAGGTTGCTTCGAAGCATCTTCGGGCTGCCTGAATATCTCCATGCAAGGTAGCCACCTTCTCGTTTGCAGTATAGTACTTCATCTTCAACTGGACCGTGAATGGTACTGATATTAGCTCAATGAGAGTGGGTCGGCCAAAAATGCATTGATATAGGGACGGGCAGTCGACGACCATGAACTGGGTTTTGATCAACCTGCCCGTCTCCCCAGCGTCGAAGGTCATGATCAGCTCTACATACCCCCATGCTTTCGCTGTGGATCTGTTGAATCCCTGCAGATATGAGCCGATATACGGTGTCAAGCGGGTATGGTTGAGTTGCAGGGTACAGAACAGCTGGGTGTACATGATATCGGCCGAACTTCCTTGGTCGACCAAAATTCTCCTTACGTCAAAAATTCACCATCTTGGCGCGTACGAGCAAGGGAATATTTGCATTGGGGAACCCCCAAGTAGCTCCTCCTTATAGAAGGCTAGTGGGTGGGACTTGCCTTGAATTTTGTTAAGGGTGGCGCCTAGATCTGAACTTGTTTTAACGAGGTCGTCAAATCTCCTTTTGATCGATCTGATGGAGTTCTTGGTGAACCCTCCACTGGAGATGACCATGGTCGTGGGGAAGGACTCCCAAGGGCTGTGAGCGCCAGAAGCTTCGTCGAGCGGTGAAGAGAGCGGTGCAACATTGAGAAAAACCAGTAGCTCCTGACTTTGGCTCGCCAGCATCTCGTTGGGCGAGGAAGAAAAGTAGTGTCGGGCGGTGATTTTAGTCACCGGGCGGTGTTGAGATATTTTACCCAGATGCTTACGTGGAGCATCGTGGGCCAAGTAATAAAGAGGCAGCGCCGGGCGATAAGCTTTGGACGTCGGGCGGTGGGTGCGAGACAGATTTTGTATATAATTTCATTTCATTTTTGTGTTTTATGGTTTTATGGGTGAGGTTTTGCTCCCAAATTCCATCACCTTATAGTTTTTTATAATTTAGCTTAGAAAACAACATTAGACTTTGCATACGGATGATTGGAGGTGGATTTATCTTCGATAGGCATTGACAAACCGGTGTAAATAAGTGGTTTATCTCTTATCCTCTCTATGTATTCCTCTATTTATTGGATTTGTATGTATATTTACTCTGAACTCATGTATATTTGTCGTCGTTAGCGTTGTATAAAGTTTGCTTTATGAATCTGTGTTGGTAATTATCTTAGGTTGTTACTCTATGTTAGGGATTTGAGCTTCGCTAGACATAAATTGCTTAGATTCTTACCTAGGATGATTATTTGTTACTTTCTGAATGCTAGAAATGGGTTTAGAGTTGACATTTACTTAGAGTATCTGATCTTAATGCCTCTGTGTTGGTTGTTTCAAGCTAGAGATAGTCGTTACGAGTGGCGCGGTTGACTTCTGTGTTGTTGAGGTATGCCAGACATGGATACCGAGGTGATGCGGTAGAATTCTCAATTTGGGTTAGAAATAGCTTAGATTGTGAGAGGTATGTGATGACACGGAGAAGTATCGTAGGCTGAGTATGACATGGATGGTAGATTTAAGTCTGCGTCGGGTAATTTGCATTTGTTTCGGACAAGCTGTCTATCCTTTATACTTTTTGTTCATTTACTTTTTGTCTTGTCTTTTCTTTACAACCATTTAATCCCAAACTCATTAACGATAGAATTGTCGAACGACGAATTAATAACCAATCTCTGTGGACACGATACGATATAACCTAACCGGTATATATCACCCGGTAAAAATAAATACCAAAATATTTGCTTGCCTGCTATACCGCATCGCAACAGTAGGATTTTGTACCAAGCCATGGCCTCTTTCCTAAGGGTCGTGGGGAATAGACGGCACTTGATGGATCCTCATAATTCCTCAATAATCGAGTAAGGCATCGATGTTTTCGATGTGCTCGTCTGGGTCGGTGGTACCATCGTACTGTCCGAGCCTGGGGGATTTTTCCAGGGTGGAGGGAATGGGAATTTCCATGATAGCCTGACATAGGGGACCATGGTGCTCGTCCTCATCGCTTCGATCGGGGGAGAGGGAGATAGAGCAGTTGTTTCTTCTATGATGGGTAGAGAGGTCTCTTTATCTCCTTGGTCTAGGCGAAAGGGAACGATCGCGAGAGCGACGTGATTCAATTTTCTTCTTGTGTGAATGAGACCCCCGATTTTTCCGAGGAGGGGTATGTCCCCTCTTTTTGGGAAAAGATTGGTCGGGTGGGCTTAATTTCAAGCAGGTCTTCTCGGTGAGGGGCTGCGGGAAATGTTTGTCTTCTGTATCTAAGGTGGAGACTGGAGACAATTCTTTTCTAGGGCCTCGATCTGTTGACCTTGCTAAAGGAGAAGGTTGTTGGTATGATTGAGGGCGGACAGGATTGCGGCCATAGTTGGGTCTGAGTTGGTCGGCAATGGTGTCGAGGGAAGAGTGGTGACAATATCATCAGCTTGGTTCCTAGATTTCTGGTTATCCAAGATGGAATCATGGTCGCGAGCATCGTCGAAATCAGGGGAGGTAGTCCTTCAGTCCCTGTCTTCTACGAAATTCTCGAGGTGAGGAAGGTTGTAATTCCAGTCTATCTTATGGACAGGCGAGAGGACGGTCTTGCCGAAAAGGAACTGATCGTTGTTCTCAGCCATCTTGTTGGAAATTTTGAGGTATCTTTGATCTTCTGATTACTTGGTGAAGAATGAAGATGGGGAAGATAGTTTCCCACAGACGGCGCCACTAATTTGTTCAGTTGATCAGAATTGGAGATGGCCGGAGCAGGTGAGGTTCCTTTGAGCAACGTTGGATGATGTGGAGGGGGTGGTGTACCTGCAAGTCACTTTGATGATAAAGTAAGCAATTGTTTAAGGTGAGTATAGTGAATATTAGGGTTTTGAGAGTAAGAATGTGATACCTTACCCTCAAATATATGAGGGTATATATAATGATCTTAGGAGGATTCTCATTGGTTGCTATGTTTGGGCCTGGATATACGAATCCGTGGATATAGCTATCTGAGCTGACTTGGTCCGACCGGGCACTGGTGCTCAAAACTAGTTGTTATGTAGAGTAGAGGGGACACAATGGGCATAGTCCTCAATGAGACAAGCTGGGTGGATCCGCTCGACAAGAGTCAGTAAAGGACGCTGAGTGGCGCATGAAGCGGGCAGATAGAAGCCCCTAATACGTTATTGAACATTAATGGATCGTTATGAATTATGGTGGAGTGACATGCCCGACAGGTGTTCGGGAAATCCAGAACACTTACAAAAATAAGGAGTTTTTTTATTTAGAAATAGGCACATTTAGGTCCTGGACCCATTTAGGACCGAATAGCCCGCAGCCCAGACAGAGCTGGGCCTGGGTTATAAAATTATGGCCCATTTAAATATGAACTTTTTGGGTCCGGCCCTAAAAAGCCCGAGGTCCGCATGGGCCAGACTGTTTAGGATCGGGTAGTCCATTTTGACGGCTCTAGATGAAAGGTCGTGTTATCCAAATTAGATTTAAGCCTACTTATCAGCCCATGACTAAGATAAAATTTGGGCCCACCATCTAATGGCCTTAGGTTTTCACAGTTTTTTCATTTGGACTTAATAACGCTTCCTTTTTTGCTAACATTTCCCCCTATTTGTTTATTAGTTTTTTCTTCACCATTAACTTATTCTTCTGTGTTCCTTCCTCGGTCCCAATTCTTTCATTATTTCCTTTTATTCTCAACTCTTCTAATCCGAGCTCATTATAATCTTCATTGTTTATCCTTCCCGCCTCTTGCAATAAATGACAATACTTATCCTTTCCTTCTCCATGTCCATTTGTCTTCCATAGAAATCACATATGGAGGAATGAAGGATTTTTCCGAAGTTTTTGAATAGTAATATTTATCAACATCATATTTTTTGTGTTTTTTTATAACTTTATCAATAGATGCATATTCACATATTTCTTCAATTACTTTTATGGTAAAGATTTCTTTATTGATTTGGACTATTTTCGCCTTGTTAATGAACTTTAATAATGGAATCCTAATCAACACACGAGCCATATGTAATCTTTCAATATTTTTGGTTATCGAGTCTATCTTAATGAACCTTATGAAATTTGTTGTTAAACTACGAAAAACCTTTTCCTCCAAGAATGGACGTGTAAATTATGAATTCAACACCAAATATATCTTAATGTTGTGAGATCTCTTGTATCCAATTCTCTAATAACAGTTGCCATTTATAAAAGTCAAAGTTAAGTCCTTCTCAAATTCTCTGAAATCCTCATCCACGTCTATATTTAGAAATAACTTTTTGTATCCCATTGGAATGACCTTTATAGAGATTGTGTCTTCATCCACCATTCTTTATAGTAAAACTAGAATAGCATTTATGCTTTGCTCAAATCTAATATTGCTTGTTTTAGCCCATTACATTTCTTCCTCACTATATACCTATTCTTTGTTGTATTTCTAACTAGGACTCTGATAGTAGAGATTCTGAAAGGTTCTCAAACTCTGAAGATTCTAAGCTCTCTTGTCCCAAGCATCTGAAGACCAAAGTTTCGAAGACTCTAAAGACAAGGTTCTGTTGAATAAATTTTGAAGATTCTAAAGACAAAGGTTCTGAAGACAGCGGTTCTAAAGACTAACATGCTGAAGACTCTGAAGACAATGTTTTGTTGAATAAATTTTGAAGACTCTAAAAAACAAGATTCTGAAGACTCGTTTTGATCCTTTTAAACATGATTCACCTCATATGTACTCTGAAGCCTCTGAAGATCAAAGAGAAGATCAAGGGTTTTTCATGAGAAATAGTACACGACCACCTCCTTCCACTTCTATGATGTTGTGGCAAAAGAACTGCATTATTGGTACGATATTGTCTATCACTCAATGACCATTATGTAAGACGACAATTGGAAATCTGGTATTCCTATTCTACCCTCCAACAGGTTTCTTTTTGGCTATAAAAGAAAGACTTGGATGAATTGAAAAACAAAGAATTTGTGCTGATTCATGTTGTTAAAATGTTGTTGAAATATCATTGTAAATATTTTATAAAAGTTTTGTAAAGCAAAGAATTTTTGTTCTTTAATTTGCTAGCAAAGAACTATTGTTCTCTAACTTGCTCTTAATATTGTTGTGTTATTATTTGTACTTCATTTTGTGTAATCTTCTTTCAAGAAACAATCTTGTAAACACACAAACTTGTATTCAACAGTGAGTTGATCGTTCCTTGAGTAAGTAGAGCTTTAGTCAAGATTCTTAAGAAGATATTAACGATTAGTCTTTGTAGTAGGAAACATTGACAATTAGTCTTTGTTTGTGTCTATAATCAGTTTGATTATAGTAAATTAAGTCCTTGTTGAGAGAGACAAATCACCTCGGCGAGTGGATCGGATTTGTTGGAACATACACAATTGGGATAAGGTGAATCAATGGTGAAAAGTGTGATTAGAGAAGATGAAGTTTAGAAAGAAAATAGAGAATTGAGAGAGAGAGAGAGAGAGAGAGAGAGAGAGAGAGAGTAATTGAGGAGAAAACTAAAATGTTTATTACTCACAATGGCATTACACTATTACAAGTGAGGGAGTGCTATATATAAGCATCTCAAAGTAACATACAAATAAAACAACACAACAAATCATAGCAAGAAAAACAGAAAAATGGTTGAACTGGAAAACTGATTTTCGCACTAGAAACCAGTTTCCCCAAAACTGGAAATCGGTTTCCTCTTCGATTTTCTGTTTTTTTTTAATAGCACCAGAACAGCTTTTTTACTTAAGCTGTTTTCCAAAACAGCTTTTGAAGCTTATTGTACTTGACTTACACACTACATTCAACACGCCACCTTAAGTCAAGTGCTCCACATTCATCAAGCTCAATTTCTTCACAAGCCTCTTGAACACTTCGTTTGTTACCTCCTTCGTCAACAAATCTGCAAATTGTTCTTCGCTTCGACAATGAGCTAGATTTAGATGTCCTTCACATATCAGCTCCCTTAAGTAATGAAACCTCATCTCTATATGCTTGCTCCTCCCATGTGCTATAGGACTCCTTGCAAGGTTAATATCCAAGAGATTGTCTACAAAGAGTGTGACAGCTTTTACCTCAATGTTGTCCAACTCCTTAAGTAGATTCATTAGCCACACGTCTTGACATGCATACATCGACGTTGCAGTATACTCAGCCTCCCAAGAAGAGAGTGCCAGCACGGGTTCCTTTTTAGAGAACCAAGAGATTGGAGCTCCTCCAAACATAAAGACATAATCGGTCGTAGACTTTTGATCATCTTTATCTCCGCACCAATTGGAATCCGTATAACCGAGAAATTCACACATGCTTCCCACATCAGCCGCAGGAAAGAGAATTCCGCAACCAAGAGTACCTTTGATCTAACGAAGGATCCTCTTCAACCGCTGCCAAATGAGACACCTTTGGTCTCTCCGTGAATCTATTAACAATACCGACACTAAATGCCAAATTTGGTCGCGTATTGCACAAGTAACATAATAATCTAATCAACCTTCTAGATTAAGTTGGATTAACATCACTCTAATCCTCATTCTTGGACAACTGCAACCTTGGTTCCATTGGAGAATTGGCAGCATTACAATGCTTCATATCACACCTCTTCAATATCTCATGAGCATACTTTATTTGATGCATGAGAAGTCCCAACTTTGACTTGTGAAACTTTATGCCAAGGAAGTATGTCATGATACCAAGATCTCTCATCTCAAATTCTTCCATGAGTTCACCTTTGAACTTGGAAATAAACTCCTCATTATTGTCCGTAATCAAAAGATCGTCCATATATAAGCAAAGTATAATCACATCATTGCTTGCATCCAACTTCACATAAACACCATGTTCAGATACACACTTCTTGAAGCCAACCTCAATAAGAAAAGTATATATGTGTCTGTTCTAAGCTCTAGGTGTTTGTTTCAAACCATATAGTAGTTTCCTCAATTTATAGACTCTTCCCTCTTGGTTCTTTATCACAAAACCGGAGGGATGCTCTACATAGACTTCCTCCTCAAGTAGACCATTCAAAAATACGGATTTCACATCCATTTGGTACATCCGCCAATTTTTGCTATTGGCGATACCAACAACCAACAGTATGGTCTCCAATCTAGATACCGGAGCAAATGCCTCATCATAGTCTATGTCTTCTCGCTGTAAAAATTTCTTTGCTACTAGTCGAGCCTTATGCTTGACAATTTCTCCTTTAGGATTTTCCTTCACCTTATAGACCTACTTTACTCCGATTGCCTTTTTTATTTCTGGTAAATCAACCCACTCCCAAGTACTGTTTTTCTCAATTGATTCCAGTTCTTCTTTCATCGCACACACCCACTTTGCATTACTCAATGCCTCTTTCATACTCACCAGTTCAGATTCGGACATAAGAGCAAAGTGAATGAGATCACCATCATTATTGATCTCATTATCATGGAACACTTCACAATCTTGGAGTCGTTGAGGTAGACCTCTGCGCCTTGTCGGTCTTCTACTGGATTCACTATTTCCATCTTCAATCAGAATTAGAACAACTTCTGCATTCTGCTACTATTGCTAATTTTCTGCATTTTCTGGTGGAAACTGGTTTCTAGGATCAGGGAAACCGATTTCTACTTCCAGAAATCTCATTCCAAAGCCTTCAGACTGCAAATTTCGCGAGGGAAATCGGTTTCCTTCTGTTGAGAAACCGGTTTCTTCTTAGAAATTGTTTGTTGTCAAACAGCCTCAGTTCATCCACCACTACGTCTCGACTAATTACGATCTTCTTGCTACTCACATCAAACAGTTTATAGCCTCTAGTAGGGTGATATCTGACAAGTAACATTAGCTCACTTTTATCATCCAACTTCTTTCGAAGTTGACCTGGAATATGCCGAAATGCAATCGAACCGAAAACTCTTAAATACGTCAAATTCGGTCTATGGCCAGACCATACCTCTTCCGGTGTAACTTTATCAATCTTCTCAGTAGGACACCTATTCAAATAAAAAGGTTGTTGTAGATACTGCTTCTCCCCATAGTTCTTTTGGCAAGTTCTTCCCTTTCAACATGCTACGAACCATGTTCATAATTGAGGGATTTCTCCTTTCGGAAATTCCATTTTGTTGAGGCGTATAAGGTGGAACAACCTCACGCACTATACCATCATCACAATAATTCCCAAATTCACTTGAGGTATATTCACTTCCAGCATCTGTTTTGAGAATTTTCACCTTGTGACCACTTTGTCGCTCCGCCATGGACTTAAAACGCCTGAACACATCAAACACCTCATCTTTCCTCTTTATGAGGTAAATCCATAGCTTCCTACTAAAATCATCAATGAAAGTGACAAAGTACCTATTTCCACCATACGAGTCGACTTGCATTAGGCAGCACACATCGGAATACACCACCTCAAGGTGTTCCTTGGTCCTATGACCAACATCCTTGCTGAAATTGTTCTTGTGTTGCTTCCCTTGCACACACTCTTCACACAACTCGGCTGGAAAGTTAATCTTGGGCAGCCTGATCACCATACCATGCTTTTGCAACGCGTCGAGGTTTCAAAGATTGAGGTGTCCAAGACGGTAGTGCCACAACCACTCATCACAAATTGCCGTTGTAGCAAGAAACTTGTGCTCCATTACTTTCAACTCTATTTTGAAAGTACGATTTGCAGTCATGGATGCTCTAAGGATTAAAATGCCTTTTCGGTCAAAAATGCACAAAACTTTGTTTTCCATCCGAATTGTGTAATTCTTCTCGAGTAATTAGCCAATGCTCAAGATATTACACCTAATTCCAGGAATGTACTACACATTTTTGATCAAGGAATGACTTCCATCTTTCTTCTTGATCAAAACATCACCCACATTGTCGGCCGCTAAAGTGGTGTCATCCGTGAATCTCACTCTATTCTTTGTGGCTTGATTGATTTTCACAAACCAATCCTTTATACCTGTCATATGAGTTGAACAACCTGAATCCAAGTACTACTCATCACTACTTTGGACTCCTCCTTGAACGGTCACCATTGTGTTTCGCTCCAAACGCGTTTGTGCAGAAAATTATGCACTGCTGAAGTTGTTGTCCAGCCCTCGACACACTATAGAACTGTTGTCCAGACCCTCTTTGCAGCCATTGTTCTCCTCTATGATCATAACAAGAAGCGTATCATCATCCTCTACCTCTTTCCTAGCAACTTTGGCCTCATCTCCATGATTTTTCTTCGATTTCGCATTACATTCTTTTGCAAAATGGCCAAACTTTTGACAATTGAAACACTTCACATTACTTTTGTCACCTTTCTTGTAGTTGTTACCTTGACCACTATTATTGGAGCTGCTCTCTCCTTTTTTAGCCATGGAACCTCTTGATTTTTGTGAATCTTTTCCACCAAAATTCTGGAAATTTGCTTTGCCTTTCGATCTCTTGTTCTTCTCATTGAACCTTGTTTGCAATGCAATTTCTGCCTTGGCCTTGTCATTTCCTCTTTCATCCAATATTTGCTCATGTGCCTCCAATGAGCTTTGAAGCTCCTTCTTGCTCATAGTGAGAAGATCCTTTGACTCTTCTATGGTTACCACTATGTTGTTGAATCTTGTCGTTAAAGAATGCAAGATCTTAGCCACTACATTTTGCACCGTAACGGTTTCACCGCAAGCCTTCATTTGATTCACCAAACGCGTTATGCACGTAATGTACTCATTGATTGATTCATTCTCTTCCATTTATACTAACTCGAACTACCTCTTGTGAGTTTGTAACCTCACCACCTTCGCTTTTGTCGTCACCTTCATACAATTTCTTCAAAATCTCCCAAGCTTGCTTTGCCGACGTACAATCACCAACTTTCTCAAAGTTGTCGTTGTCGACGCAAGAATGTATCAAGAAGAGGACTTTATAGTCTTTCTTCTTTTCTTCCGTGAATGTGACTTGTTGTGCAGTTGTAGCCTCTGAAACAAGTGGTGTGACTCCATCATTCACCACTTCAAGGACTTCTTGATACCCAAACAAAACTTTCATTTATTTGCACCATTTGTCATAGTTCTTGAAATCAAGAATTGGGAGGTTGGTAGGGATTCGATCGGTGGTTGTCATGTTTGCAGCGAATTAATGGACCAGAATCAGTGCTCTTGATGCCAGATGTTGACATACACAATTGGGATAAGGTGAATCAATGGTGAAAAGTGTGATTGGAGAAGATGAAGTTTAGAGAGAAAATAGATAATTGAGAGAGAGAGAGAGAGAGAGAGTAATTGAGGAGAAAACTAAAATGTTTATTATGCACAATGGCATTACACTATTACAAGTAAGGGAGTGTTATATATAAGTATCTCAAAGTAACATACAAACAAAACAACACAACAAAGCATAACAAGAAAAACATAAAAACTGCTAAACTGAAAAACTGACTTTCGCACTAGAAACTAGTTTCCCCAAAACTGGAAACCGATTTCCTCTTCGATTTTCTGTTTTTTATGAATTGCACCATAACAGCTTTTTTACTTAAGTTGTTTTCTAAAACAGCTTCTGAAGCTTACTGTACTTGACTTACAGACTACATTCAACATGATTAACTTAGGCTATGTTTGGGAGTTTGGAGGGAAAGGGAGGGGGCTTTGAAAAATAGGAAGAATTAGGTGAAAAGAATATAAAGATTTTGGTTTAGAGGGTTTTGGAGGGTTTGTTTTTTTTATAACACCTAAAACCCTCTAATTTGGAGGAACTCAAAATTTGTATTAGAGGAGGGTTTTGGAGGGTTTAGACAACCTATTCAAATATATTTTTTGTTGTTATAATATTTGGAAAAGTAAAAATACATTAATGATAAATATTAATTTACCATTCTAAACAAAATCTTTTTTAAAAAAATGTTAAAAATTTCTCTATATTTTTATTAAAAAAATCATTTTTTGAAGCCCTCCCCTCCAAACTCCCAAATATAGTCTTAATTAATAGTGAACCAAAATAAAAATAGTTGTGTACATTTATTTTTGTTCTTGTATTAATTTCAAGTGTTTGATTTCAAAAATATTTTATTTCTAGAAACCTAATTCGAACTCCTCTTTATTTAGCGTTTCTCGCACCTACATCTATGATTTGACATTTGGTTGTTTAACTTGTTTAAAAATCACCAAAATGATAGTATTGTTGTTTTTTCAAGTATTACTATTAACGTGAATGATGTTGAAGATACAAACATTTTTCTAACTTTAAAAATTGTATCTCAGATCTAAGAGCTACTAGTGCTCTTTCCCTATCTGACTTGAAAATCTTGTTATATATTTGAGGCAATAGCAAATTGAAAGTCTTTGATGAGTTCATGGGAATGAATACTTTTTTTGTCTTCTTGAAGAATTCTATTTCTATTGATAATAATGGTTATTGATACAAACTTAAATAAAATTAAAATTGTTATTAAAAAGTCTCCTAATAACTAGAGATGCTTTTAGGAGCAACTATTTCATAGGCCAGGTGAGCCAAACCAGTAGAGAAATTGTTATTTATGGGAAGTGTATGAGCCATCATTTGGATTGGCCATCTCTGTTTATACACATATTGTTGACCTGTTTCATAGAATGAATCATATCTCAACTACATTCTAATACATGCAACAAGGCAAGTTAATTATATACATAATTGTCTATCTATAAATTCTATCAACAATTACATTGTGTAATGGGTACAGGAAAGTTGATAATGCAACCTAACATACATGAATTTCCTGAGGGATGCAACATATACACATATACAATTAATTGCTTATCAAAAAAAGAAAATCCAGAAGCCATATTCTGCACTATAACAATCTTTTTGAGCAAAGACATTCCTCCCACTACTTCTGAACATGTATCTCTTCTCATGACTCCTGGTGAATATAAGACAATCCAGAAGCCATGTGAATATATTTTTTTTAACCAAACTTACCAAACAAGTACGTGCAATAAATTAGTATTAGTTTAACATTGTACCTCAGATGTAGTGGATTTCTCTTCTAAAGGCACCGAAGAGCTTCTTGCTTCTGATTTTTCATTCGAATATCTATTAAGCACAAAAGTCCATGTTAGAACTACTCAAGAGATTTTCAAAGGACTATAAAGCTTATTTTGACTTATACATGCACACTTGTGGTATGTTTGTAAGTTGTTTCAACTTCTTTCAATAAGCTACACATGATAACTTATGAAAACAACTTAGAGCATATAATTTAACCACATTCCATCTTTGAGTATGAAAATAGCTTGTACATAAGTGTTTATATGGTAAACACTTTATTCACACTCACTTCCAGCTCTTCTTCTATTCATTAATACAATTTCAACATGAAGGAATTTTCAACGCAGCAATTCAAGATAAATCCAGATAAACTTACGTTGAAAGTATGGTCACCCAAATAAGCTCGATCATATCGACCCAAAGAAGTCTTTGCTCAACTGGTATTACACCATAAGTAATTAGATGAGCAAATGGCCACAGCTTCCATCCTGCCTGTGTAAGAAAATTTGGACGAACATTAATCGCAAGAAGTTGCAGGATCATGATGATTCTCATAGAAAATCATGAACGGTTGCCATTCAACAAATAAATACGAAGAGACAGAAGGTTTTCTTACAGTCAACATGGGAAAAAACGTTGCCGTCAATTCATTGAAAATATTGATTGGAGAATCAAAACGCAGGAGGCCCACAACCGTATAGTAAATGCTATTCCAAACAGCCGACCATGCAGTTTGATCGAATGCAACTTTGACAGGAACTACCCACCATTCTTTATAAGGAAATAGCTCCTGGATAAATAAGAAGCCACTTAGCATGTCGCTATAAGTTAGAGAATTCAAGTACAATGCACAACAAAGAAAAGAACATTATTAGTTTGCTACTATGGTCTACCTCACAAAACTGATAATAATAATGAGAAAGAGAGCCATGCAGAGCAAAACCAACAAGCCCAGATCTGAACATCCGAGCACGATCAAACTCGAAAAGAGGTTTTCCTTCAAAGCACTGCAACAATCAGGAGATTTAAGCCATAGTGCATTATAAAAAATCGTCTATTCAACTAATTGAGACTTAGTTGTACATGAAATGACATCCTCATAAACTCACCTGTGCAATCCAGTCTCCTACTGAATAAACAACCCCACTGATCACCATCTTCGCTAATACCGGATTTGTCTTAAGAGCTTCCTCATAAGCAGACCAGTTATGCTGAGGTGCATATCTTACTATCTCATAGATTGTCCATCCCTGCATAGCATCAAAAAACACAAGTCCATAGCAGATAAGAAAAACCTCAACCAATAAAAATAATCAAATTTCAATGAACATATAAAGCTAATCTAAATTAACAACTAGCACATGTTTAAATCACCTTATTTCGCATAAATAATCAACTTAAATCAAATTCAAATAAACTTCTAAAAACCCTTTTAAAATAATCATAAGCTTTGTTATACTTCAGCTTCTTGAAATCAGTTTCTGCTTCTTAACTTTTTCACAAACTATATCATCAAACTTTTGAACAATCTTCTATAAGCTTCTTGAAATCAGTTTCTGCTTCTTAACTTACATGCCAGTAATCACTATCAATGGTAAGAAGCTTAGTGAGAGCAAAAGTCCCAGCAGCAAGAACAATACTAGCATTAATACTCCTATCTAGAAGCTTCTCCATACTCTCCTCATTCTCACTACCAACCAAACCAGAGGAAGAAGGAAACCCTTCCAACGATAACAAACCCTCAGTCGCTCCGAATCCATTCACCTGCGTCGCTAATTCACCATCTCCGCCATCATTCTCCACACGGCTCACCATCAAACCTTCTTGCTGATCCGTTATATCGTCGCTCTGAACCGCTACCACGTCGAACTCCTCCGCTGATAGTTTCGTCGCTACCACCGCCAGTTTGTTTCTCGAGAAACTCGGATTTACGGAGAATCTCGACGGCTTGGAAATGAATGAATTCGGTTTCAATTTTCCTTTGGAGATTGAAGGTAGGAAGCTCTGCGGAGAGACGGTGCTGTGAACCGACGCCATTGCAGCGAGTTGGTGAGTTCTGCGTTCCGAGTTCTAACTTCCCGAGTCACTGAGTTTCGTCTTCTCCAAGTTCGGTAACCTGATAAACGCGTTTGTTTATAGTGGTTTGGTGATCGTGTGTGTCGCGGTTGTATGACATTTGGTGTGGCTCCGAGGAAAATAGTGTAATCGCGTGGGTTTTGGGTTTGATTTGAGATGTGATTGGTTGAGTGTGAAGAGGTGTAGGTTGATTAGGTGGAATGCGGCACATGTGAGTTTAAGTTCTGGTGTAATCGATTGAGAACTTGAACGAAGATGAATGGAGTCCACATGAAACGTGTAGATCAGTTGGGAATCATAAAAATTAAAAATAAATTAAATACAAGTAGATAAAGTATGCCACAATTGCCTCCAAAAATATAGTCCACCACAATTATATATTGTCCAATGTATTTTGTAAAAATAAAACATTCTTATTTTTAATGAGAAACAATAATATATAATTGAAACAAAAAGTTGAATAATCTATAGCTTTTGTTTGAGAGTTTAGAGGTTGGTGCATAAAGGTTAAAGATGAAGATAAAAATAAAAGGAAAGAGAGAAGAAAAAAAAGACGGCAACAACAAATTTATTGAAAAGAAATTGTCGATTAAAATCTTACTAAAATCTTAGTTGTACAATTATTTATAACAAAGGCAAAATTACTCTCAGGATCTTTTAAGTTATTTAATTGTAACAAGTCAATCTTTTATGTTTTTACATGTGAATCATTTATGTTAATTAACGTCAGCACCGTTGATCTTTTTCACAAATTCCTTTTCAAAAAAGTTGAAGTGACATTAATAGTATGGATATGTCACTTAACATAGGTCAAAGATCATCATTAGATCATATAATAAAATTTTCAGAAATTTTTAGTGCATAAAAGTATTTATAAACTAATTAAAATGCACGAAAAGGAAAAAATTAAAGAAAAATAGTAAAACAAAAAATTATACGAAGTGTAAATGAGAAGAAATATTTTTAAGAATATTTTCATAATTTTTGGATCAAGAATGGATTTAATATGAATTTTAGAAGTTAAAATAAAATTAATAGAACAAAATAAAGCAGAAAGAAGGTTAATGGTGTAAACGTTAGTTAACATAAATGACTCACATGTAACAAAAAAACATAAAGGACTCACTTGTTACAATTAAATAACTTAAAGGATTCTGAGGGTAATTTTGCATATAACAAAAGACTATGTTTAATAACTAAGCTAACAAAACAAACTATGACCCCACAAGCTAAACATATTTTTGGGATGTAGCCTCATAAACTTCTGCTTCTAACTAACAAAAATACTTCTGAATATGAATTACTTCTAACATAATCCATTGATTTATATTCAGCTAACTAAATTCTACAACACTAATTTCACCCCTCAAGCGGATAATGTGTTCAGTCTTGACAGCTTTCATCAGAATATCTCTAAGTTGCTATTTGGTGCTATGGTGTGCAATTTGTAGCACTCCATTATGGACTTGACTTCTCAAAAAATGGAACTTTGTGTCAATGTGATTGCTTTTCTCATGCATCATCAACTTCTTTGCAAGGCTTATAGCAGATTTGCTGTCAACCATCAACTTAGCAGGTTTATTCACCTTGACCTTTAGATCATGCAACAAATTCATCATCCAAACAGCTTGACACGCAGTCAGAGCACCTATAATGTATTCAACTTTACAAATTGATAATGCAACTACTTATTGCTTCTTAGAGCACCAAGAAATGAGACTTCCCAAATATTTGAAAAAATATCCATAGGTACTTCTTTTGTCAATTTTGTCTCCACGCCAATCAGAGTCTGAAAAGTGTATCAGCTCCCATCAGTTTTAACACCAGAAGGGAACAACACTCCATATCTCAGAGTCCCTATAAAGTACCTCAGAATCCTGATAGCATCTTGGTAATGTGAGCACTTCAATTTGTTCATAAACCTACTCACTATTCCAACTGCATAACAAATATCAGGTATGATGTTACACAAATACCTCAATGAGCCAACCAATTGTTTGAAAGTTATATAATCTACATCATCACCCACAACATAATAATTAAATGTGTGATTCGTCTCAGCAGGTGTGATTGCAGTCTTGCAATTCGTTAGCTCAAACATTTTCAAAAGCTCAAGTTTATACTTCAGCTAATGAAGAATAATACCCTTCTCAGAGTACGTAATCTTCATCCATATAAAATACACCATATTTCCCAGATCAATCATCTTGAACGCATTCATCAACACCTTCTTAAACTTGACTATCTCTTATGGACATCTTCATGTTAGCAATATATCATCAATATAGAGACACATTAAAATCATATTGTCTTAAGAAGTATGTTGCACATAAACGTCATACTCCATCTCACACTTTTGAAATCCTCTCTTCTTAAAAAATGAATCAATCTTCAAGTTTCAAGCTCTGGGAGTTTGCTTCAATTCATGCGAAGCTTTATGCAACTTGTACATCATCTCTTCCTAATTTTGTTTCACAAATCCAAGAGGTTGTGATACGTATATCTCTTCTTGTAACAGACGGTTATACAAATTTCACATCTAGATGCATTAGAGGACTATTCTTATTCGCAGCTATCCCAATCACTAATATGATTATTTAATGTATAGCGACATGCACAAACACTTTAAAGTAATCTAGCACATGTTTTTGAAGAAAACCTCTAGCCATTAGCCTCGCTTTGTGCTTGTCAATTTATCCATCTGACTTTAATGTCACCTTGAAAACCCATTTAATATTGATGGATTTCTTCTCCTCTGGAAGCTCAGTCAACTCTCAAGTCTTGTTTCTTTCTATAGCCTTAAGTTATTCTTTCATGACATTCAACCATACTTTCTTCTTGAGAGCCTCTTCAATACTCACTGGTTCATAGACTATTAACATGGCACATTGAATAAATCCCCTCCTCAAAGTTGTTGTACGTACTTTCTACCACAAGTATTTAATTTATCATTTTCCACGGGGATTGGTGTGATATCATCGCCGTTATGTAGTTCAAGTGTATTTAAGGGTTATAGTTGTAAACTGGATTTTGGTTTTAGTCACAAAAAGAGTAAATTTTATGCAAACAAATTTAGTATCCTTTCAAAGAGAGATGTTTGGATTTAAGAGAGTTTTAGTTTGAAATCAATTGGTAAAAGTATGTCAAGATTAGTTTCATTAACCTATTTCACAAATCTATGTCTAGAGTTTGTTCATTAATAGATAAATATATTAGGTCAAGTTTGAAACATACTTCTCAACAGTGACCCAAACCATAAAAAAGAGCAAATAAAGCAAAGATATTCAACATATATTAAAAATCAATCAAGTTCATATACAAAATGATCAAAATAAATACGTACTAGTAAGGTTAGCTACCTCTAATCTTGACACAAAAGTGTTTAGCTATTCATTGTCATGGTAGCTTGATGATCAAGAAATTGAGAGATGATAATGAATATAGATGAAAAACAAGCAAAGATTCAAGACCTCCTTCGATGATTTTGAGTTACAATGGAAGAAATAATGTTTTTTCGCCCTAGGATCAGATTTGGAGTGTTTGTGTAAGAGTTGGTGAGAAAATTATCTAAGACGTGCTTATATACAATTTCAAAATTCACCATACTGTGCTAAGCCCGGTCATCTGCGCTAAGCGCACTTCACTTAAAAGTTAAACCGCCACAAATGGCACTACCACCTTCAGACCGGGCTAAACGCGACCTGAAGCAAAAATCACCATGATACAACCGCGCTAAGAGCACCCTGCAACATGCTTCCTTCCCAAAAATGTTTGAATTCCTTCCTAGGGCTCTTTCAATGCTTCCAAGTAACAACAACAAAAAACCTACAAAGTAAATATAAACGAAGTAAAATAATATATTTCCAACAAAAACTAAATAAAAGTATAAATATATCAAAATACAGTCTTAAATACTACTAATTAACAAAAGATGTTGTAAATGATCACATAATTATCTACAAATATATCAACATTTTGGTCCTTAACAAAAGTCTACTTCAATATATTACAACATATTAACTCTGCAATCCTTCTTCGTATTTGTCTAATTCTCAGTAGCCTATGAGTTTGTTTAGAATCTCCTTTTTATTATCGAACATTATCAGATGTTTTACCTCCTCCTGAAGTTTCACCACCTCCAAAGTCTTGACCACCGGATTCTATATCATCATCATAATCTGGACCAGAATCAGATTCACCTTCAAAATCATAATCATCTCCTGATTCAGACGCGTCTTCAAAACTTTCAAGTTCTAACTCATCTTTAACATCTTCATATTCTTAAATGTCTTAAGAAGTTACCTCAGGTGCTAACATTACAATCGAGTTAGATTGATACTTGATCCAATCCCATACTTTTGATTCTTTCACAATGGTGCCTCTGCTGATTTCCACCTTATTGGTAACTGGATAATAAAGATTATAAGCACCTATACTATGGTACCTCCATCATTAACATCATTTTTCTTATATCATCCAACTTCTTTCTAGTAGCACCTGAAACATGTTTATAGTAAACAAAACTAAATACCTTGAAATGAATCACACTTTGCTTATCACCAGTCCACTTCTCCCAAGGAGCAATGTTTTTAGCTTCTCTGTTGCACACATGTTGAGCACATAAGCTGAAGTGGCAATAACTTCTCCTCAAAAAATAAGGGGTAGCTTCTTCTCTTTCAGCATGCTCATTCAAATATCAAGCAAAGTTTTACTTCTTCTTTCAGCAAGACCATTATGCTGAGAAGTGTATGGAGAAATAACCTCATGCTCTATTCCATTATCCCTAGAGAACTTTTGGAACTCTGTGGAGTTATACTCACCTGTATCGTCAGTTCTAAGAACTTTCAACTTCTGACCACTTTGTTTCTTAGCCTTCACCCTGAACTTGAGGAACTCAATAAACACCTCATGCTTAAACTTGATAAGTCCTACCCACATCATTCTTATGAACTCATCCACAAAATACTTATTTCCTCAAAGTGAAGGTTCTGAAAATGGTCCATATACATCAGAATGCACTACTTCCATAGCATGCTTTGCTCTTGGGGCTACCTCTGACATAAATGGCAATATGGGTTGCTTGCCTTTCATGCATACGTCACATGAATTCTTAAGCTTCACTTTCTTCGGAATGCCATGTATCAGCTTCTTATAACTCAAATGCCCTAAGCTTCTGAAGTTTATACGCCCCAATCTCTTGCGCCACGACACATTATCACCTTCTGCATTAAGGCATTTAGTCTCAATTGTCTCCATATTCACCTTGAATATTTTGTTGCTTCCCTGCTCATATTGCATAATCAAAGTTGATGGAAAATTTTATATCAAAAAAATTGTGTCCCTAACAAAAATTAAATTTGACAATATTTTTAGTTGACAAAAGTATCTTTTCATAATAACTATGATGATTGTATTCTATTAAATAAGGCAATAATAATTATTGTTGTAACAACATTAGCTATGATAGTGACATCAAATGTCATTGCAATACTTTTGCAAGGGCACTTATGCCAACGACATGCAACAACGTTTTTTTTGTTGGAAAAAAATACATTTCACAACAACTTTGTATTTTTCACAACAACTTTTGTCGCTACAAAATCTCATTTTTCTTGTAGTGATTAAGGTATTTATCACCAGCACATCTGATATTTGCTCTCCTTCAGAAGTCAAAATCAATAAACCATTGTTTATTTCCAATCAAGTGATTTAAGCATCCAGTATTCATATACCACCAGTATACCAAATACATACCATCAAACTCACAAGTCATCAGTAGCACAAGTTCATCATCAGAATATCTTCTTGATATATTTGCTTCTTCTGATTTCATTCCCTTGTTTGACCAACAATCTTTAGCAAGATGGTCAAAATGCTTGCAGTAATAACATTGAACATTCTTCTTGTCAAACTTTTTTTCCTTTCTGATACTTCATATAATCAGAGTTGGAGGCTTCTGACTTTTGAGAAATACCACAATGTCTCTTCTTGGATTTTGAGCAAGAATGCTTCTGGTCCTTCCTAACAAAAGAAGCTTTCAAGCCTACTTAACTTCTCTTTCTGAGATTTTCTCAGTCAGACGCAACTCCTGCGCCTCTAGACTAATTTGCAACTCTTCACTTTTCATGGTTCTCAGATGTTTAGAATGTTCAATTGCTACAACAATGTAATCAAATTGAGGAGTAAGAAATCTCAGTATATTCTCGATGATTACTTGTTCAAAAAGAGTTTATCCATAAGATTTCATCTCATTTGTGATTAAAATCACTCTAGAGATGTTAAGTAGGCTCTGAAAGCTTCTTTTATTATTCTCTATGTTGAGATTCTCATACTGCTTACGTAAAGATTGAAGTTTCACCTTCTTCACTGACACATCATTTTTGTAGCATTGTGTCAGTATATCCCACACAACCTTCTTTGCTGTTGAATCAATGATTTTCTCAAACGCATTCGCATCCACACACTTATGGATGTAGAACAACGCCTTTTAGTCCTTCTTCCTCGTATCTCTTTGTGCGGTTATATGTTTCTTCATCGCATTTGCTGCAACTAGAACATAACCTTTAGTGACAAGATCAAGCACGTCTTGAGCACCTAACAACACACTTATTTGAATCATCCGCCGCTCATCTTCGTGTTATGCACTGAAACTCAAACAGATCTCATATCTCACTAAACACTCGTGTTTCCCGACCCCTTTAACTCAAGAAATGCAATCCTATTACGATTTCAATAATGAATTCTGAAATTTTGGTTCTTATAATATAAATGTTAAAATTGATGTCCTAACACAAAACACGATGCCAGGATAAATGTTATAATATTTGTTAACAGAAAAACACATATTGTGCAGAAAAATAAATTACAGAATATTAAACAACACAATCAATTGTTAACCTAGTTTAGTGCAATGTCACCTACTATGGGGATACTAAAATATGAAGGAAATACACTATGATAGTATTAGTTCAAAGTTAAACCAACCCTAGTTTACAAATTCTCGCCTAATCACTACCTCGTGCAACTTCTATCTAAACACCAGTGAATATGAGATCCCTCTCTCACTTCTAATCACCACAGTGATACCTATAGTCACAAACCTTGAGAATGGCCTTAAAGAACCAAATAAAAGATTACACTTCAAATAAACAATACTTAGTTTTGTTTAAAATCTTGAACTAATAACAATACTCAACTATTTGCTTAAAAGCTCGTGAGTGAGAACAATAACTTGATAAAATTATCAAATAACAATCAGTCAAACTCAATGCACCGAAAGATATATGTGTGACTGTTATCCAGGATTTTTGATAGGTATCAAATCCATCTAAAAGGAATAAGTCCTGGGAGAAGTGATAAAAGAAGTGTTAGAAGGAGAAAATGGACAAGTCGACACAAAACATAGTGGTGACACAAAGACCATGCTTGCAATGGGTAGTTATGAGAAGACAAACATGGGAAAAGATTACCCCTCAGTAGGGTTTGAAACATGGCATCTTGTGCGAGACAATGGAGGAATTAGAGAACATGTGGCGCTCATAGAAGATGAACCTGCCAAAGAAGCAATTACCTTTTTTGTATTATAAAAAATTATTGTAAATAGATTTAGGGGGATTCAAACTTACTTTCATCTTACGCAAACACTCAAAGTACCCAAGAGAAGAGCAAAATATGTCAAGCAAGAGTATATATGTTTGAATCGCCAGTTTTCATTTCATGTCTAGAAATTTACTCTAAACTTTACTTAAGTCTTGCAAATCCATATTCTTAACGTTCGAGTCTTTTTAGCTTTATTTATCATTCAACAAATAAGTTGATTTCACACCGTGTCGAAATCCTTTGAATTCAAGTCACTTGTCACATTTCTATCTCAAAACACTTAAAAGTTGAAGCATTGTTTTGAGATTCACTAGCCGATCTCGCAAAGTAACCTTTAATAAGAGACTGACATTATTTAATAATTTCCAAGGTAAACAAATTGTCACACCTAGTGGGATGATGCTAAAAATCGTTTTTGTTTTTGTTATTTGAATTATTATAGTGGTGTATGTTGGTTATGTATACATTTTAGAAATAGGAAACAACTATCTAAAATGTCATGTTCTAGCACAAACACGAACACTTTAGACCCTGCACAGAAGCCACAATGTAAATTGTGCTGAAAAATGCTCGTTAATTTTTAGTTAATTTTTTCACTGACTCTTGATCTTGAGTTAATGCCTCCTTGTTGTTTGTCAAGTGAACTTGAAGACTATCCATTAACTTATCCACACGGGCATGATATGGAACTAAGTGCTTATAATTTTAATCAGAAAGTAGTCAAAGATAAGCAAGATATGTATAAACCGGTTAACATCATGGTTTTTATGATGACAACTTATGACGATGTAACATGAATTTGATGGCAACATTACATAAAGATAAGCATGTGTTAAAATATGATTCAAGAAAAAACAAGATGGTTGATCAAGTTATTCCCCTGAATAAAGCCAAAGAGTTAGGGTTTGATGATTACTAGTGGTATTTTATAAAAATGGCATCCTACTTTAAGATATATCTCAAGCCTCACATCCAAGAAGATTAAAGTGAAGTGATTTTGTGATTGGTTTATTTGGAAAAGGACTTGAAGCTTCAAATTATGAAAGAGATGAAGTGTGAAAGCTCATTTGACCGTGTTTGTCTGAGTGATCAATGTTTTATAAAAACATAAGGGAATTTTATTAAAATAATATGACTAAATCACTCACTCACTAAAACTATTTTTAAGCCTATTTTTTCAAATAAAATCACCTAAAAATGTTTTGGAACCTAGCTAGATGAATTGGAAACTGTCAGATTGATTAGGGAAATTTTCTTATTCTTTAATCGATTATACCAAGAACCTAATCAATTAGATAAGGGAAAACTGAGTGTAGGATCGATTGTGACAATCTCTTAAGGAATGTTAACAACTATATATCAAAACCTTGCAACTTGGGCTCAAAAAATCGATTATTTATGGTACCTAATCGATTATTTTTAGGACCTAATCCATTAGGTAATCAATTTTTCCCATGGATTATTTCCTTTTTTAAACCATCATTTGGACTATAAATAAAGATACCACGTTCCTTTATTCACATATAGAAGTGTGAGATATATCACCTTCCTCTATCTTAAATAGTAAATTATCTCACATAATTTTAGCCATAACGCTTTGAGAAAAACTTCTTGCGTTTAAGTGAGGAAGTTGTTCTAGAATAAGTACTATTGTAATTTCACAAAGAGTTATGTTTTCCTTTTAAGTGAATTATTCTTTCTTAGGATGTGTTTGTTGAAGTTTGGAGGTAAACTTGTTAAAATTTCTATTTGGGGGGATTAATGTTAAGTCTTCGTTTGGTTCGTGAGCTCAAGCACTTAAGGTAAAACTTTCCTTTTGAATTTATGAAGAATAATCAGAGAAAAATCTTCACAAAAGTCTTGATCTCAATCTGTTATAAAAGTTCAATTGGTTCGAGATCATCCTGGTGAAAAATCTCGGTTCGATTCATGGTCAACCCAGTTTAAAACCTCAGTTTAATTCATAGGATAACCAGTTCAAAACTCTACCTTGGTTGGAGATAAGTCCATACAAAATCTTTGCTTGGCTTAAAGACCAACTGCCTAAAGCTTTGTTCGTTGTTTAACATGAAGACTAACTTATTCATTCCCTTGTTTGTTGTTTAGTTTGAAGTAAACCTGGAACTTCATTTTTCATTGTATAAAGGTTTTCATGTAGGGGTGGAAAACGTGCATGCCCGCCCTGCAAAAGCCCACAAAAAAATGGGGCGGGGTAGAGCTGTCATAGTGGAGGACGAGGGCCTAAAACCCAGGTCCTCCCTGCAAAAAGTGAGTGTGCGGCGGGGAAAGCCCGCATGCATTACACCTTTTAAACTTAAAAATACAAAATTTTATATTAATACTCGTGCCCGCAAAATCCCGCGAAGAAAACAGGGCAGACACATTAGAGAATGAGGGCCTAAATTCTTGGTCCACCCCGCACAATAGGCATGCTCAACGAACGGGGCCCGTTTTGCCACCCTTAGTCTCATGGGCTTAACCTTATAGAAATTGTCAATCATTATTGAATACTATCAAGATCTATTTTTTGGGAGAAGAGTATGTCACATCTTTTAGACCAAACCTCTATAAATCTAAAGTGTTATCTCTATTCTTTTAACTTTTTATTTATTGCTTATTTTCTTTACCTTGAATTTTTCGTTGCATATCCAAATGTTTCTTAGAAAATGTTTTTAAACTCTGATTCATAAAATAATTCTATTTCAAACCAATATTTTTCATACCCTACGATTCATCCCCTATCATGTGTAAAGTCACATGTTCAACACATGAGCATCAAAAAGCACTCGCTCAATCATTAACTTCTTTAGCATGTGATTTTCCACCGTATTAGATAGGTTCTTAGTCCTCATCTGACAAATGAACTTGAAGTCGATGGGAGAAGTTTCCATGGAAGGGGAGTCAGATGCCAATATCTTATTTGAATTTGCTTGTACGTAATGAAAATGGAAAGTTCTTGGTCACCTCACTTTGAACAACGACTCAACATGGTACCCACTCGATTCCTTTTCTTCCCCATCTTCAAGGTTGACATACATTGTCTCGAGGGGGCGCGTCTCGACTATAGAATTCCCTTTAGCAACCCTCTTGTCCCATTTGGTGATGATGCCTCTAGAATGGCTTTTAGGACTATCAATCCATTTTTCATTTTGCTCTGCCTAATTCTTAGCTAGACGAGCTTTCCTCTCTACAACAGAAACATATGACATTTTCTCTGCAAATATGAAGGAAAATAGTAAGTAAAGAGGTGAGTAAAACATAAAATCCCTAGAACAAACACATATATGAACTTACACAAATATTCATCAATCTTGTTACCTTTATATGGTCGAGCTCAACCATTTCCCTAAAGCTCATGACAAATAACTCATCCAGGAGGTTAACTAATTCCCTCCATGTGACAATAAGGTAATCATAATTAATGTTAGTAATGTCCATGGGGCCCTCAATCCAACTTAGAGGGAAAAGATATATGCGTCATTCTCTCTAGTCGTGACTATGGAAGTGTCATTTCACCCCTCACTCTTATGAACATATCCTTCAAATTATTATAATAGTTGGAGTAAGGCTTGGACATAGTCCTTTTTCTCAAGGCGCTTAGGGTAGCCCAACCTCCTCTCAGCCCAATTTTGACGTCATAGAAGGAGAAGGAAATCCCTATATTAAGGTTGACATTCAATCATCGACATATAATTTTGAAGGATCTAATAAAGGGCCATCCCTCCACTATAATTTGTGAGGGGACGACATTCATATCCGCCAGAACCTCTGATTCAAACAAATTGAATGGAATTAAAACACCTAAATCTTGGACAATTGAGAGATGCATGTAGAAATAAGCGTGTGGGTCCGTTCCTTTTCTGAACAAGACTCTAAAATGACGTAACCCTCATTACCTTTAGCAGAAAGGTTGATGGGATTTCAAAAAAAGACCACTCTTTTCACTTAGACATAATGGATTTCAAAATCCTCGTCACCCGTCCATTTTCACAATCCTAAGTGAGTTAACTTGACCCTATGTGCCAAAACATTTATATTATTGTTTCTAACACAAAATATATTTTTTTAGCAAATGCACATACATGGCAAACAACCATTTACTAACAACTCATTTCGTTTCAATATGAGTGTCGTTTAGATTTTTGCACATAGATTAAAAAATGTAATACTCCTCATGTCCCAAAATAAGTGTCGCATTTAGAAAAAAAATTGTTTCAAAATACTTGTCACTTTAGATTATCAGGGTAATTTTATATTTATTCTTCCAATTGTACCCTCTAATAAATACTTTTAATTTATTGTTTTTCCACCTAACATTAATATTAATTTGAATACACCAATGATTATTTAGGATAATATGGTAAAATTACTATTCTCTTTTATTTATTTATTATTATTTTTTAATCTGTGTGAAATTGTCAATTGCGACAAATAATACGTGACAAAAAGAGTAATATTGTCACAAGACATTGTAATTTTATTAAATTAACTTTATAAATGTATTGAACAGTATAAAATGTAATAATTAAATGACAAAATTGACGAAGTACAATTATTTATAAATTGAAAAAGTGACCATCATATTCATTTTAAAACAATTTTATTCTATAAAAACTATAGTAAAAAAAGTGAAAAATTCTAGCAGTAAAAAAAAAGAAAAAGCGCCATGACATGACGGCTAAGACATGGGTGTAACGAAATGAAGTGTGCGATTGTCGAGATTCGAGTGTAGTACACCGCGAAGCACTGGATCTCCGGGCGTAACATCTTCTGAACTCGATCACCGAATTCTCACTACACTGCACTGAACTGCACTCCCCTTCTCTCCCAATTCCCATTCCATGGTTCTCTGCTAAACATTTTACAGATCCACCATGGCCAACTTCCTCGCCCAGTTCCAAACCATCAAGAACTCTTCAGATCGCCTCGTCATTTCCGGTACTTCATTCTTCCCTCTGCAACCTTAGATCCGATCTCACTTTTTCACGATCCATCTCTCTGTTACGAATACACAATGTTATTTAGGGTTTTTAGTTCAATTCAATTCCACTGCAATATTATGAATAACCGTGTTACATAGGCTATATACTATAATTGTCAATGATCTAGATGTGTTGTATGCGAGTGTGTTTGTGGTGTTATTCTATTGATACTTGATTGAAATGATTGTCAGTGGAGGATGTGAGTGATTTGTGGCCAACTGTTAAGCCTGCTTTTGAAGCGCGGTTGCCGTTTAAACGGGCGAGTTTGAATAACAAGGCGAGGAATGCTGTATTGGTTGAGAAGTTGCCTGCTGAGTTCATTTTAACTACTGATTCAAGGCTTCGGAGCCGGTTCCCTCAGGAGCAGTTGTTGTTCTGGTTTCGAGAGCCGTATGCAACTGTCGTGCTTGTTACCTGTGAGGTAACATATTCCTGTTGCTTACTTTTTTTGGATTCGTTTACTTTCTGAGGTTGGATGGGGGAGATCCTCTATGACTTTTGGCACAGTTTATTGCTTTCTGCTACAATGTAGTTCATTTACTTCTTATGGATGCTTTGATACATAACTAAGCAATGCTAATTTTTGTGTAACTGTAAATGTAAACAATAGAAAGATAAGTAAAAATAGGATTAGCTCCTATGAAGTGAAATATGACCACTCTTTAAATCGAGATCTAACTCAAGAGGAGTCAGATTCAAACAAATATAGTGCACATCATATTGATCAGTAGTGACTATTGTTAAATAGCAGCTATAGAGACGCCATAGAGCTATAGTATAGGGGGCTCTGAACAAAAGCAATATTGTTCCACGCTACGCTGATTAGTACAAAATATTGTCAAATAGTGGCTGTAACACTGTTGCATAGTGGAATTTAAGAAAACCACTATTTTCCGTGATCCGCAATTGACAACATTGGTGTTCATGAGTTAAGTGTAATCACATTACATTTCATGTATAAAATTTGAATTGTCTGAACCCAATTTATTAGTATCTCTACTATAGATGCATTCTTGGGCTAGCACCTAACTTGTAGGCTTTAAGGAGGACTACTTGCATAGTATCATTGCCTTTTTAGTACTGGCTAATGGGAGAGGATGTTATGATTATGCTTGTCCAAGCTTTAAATATAAAGATTTTTAAGGTGAGAGGACATATAATAAGGGGAAACCTCGTTTTTGTAGTATTTACAGCCATGATAGTTACTTTAATGAATCCATTTTAGTTTGTAAGATTTTTTTTTGAGTGTAAGATTTGTAATTGTTGTTAGACACGAAGAGTACATTTTAAATGCTATTTAGGTTAGCTATCTTCTTGGTTGTGGGGAAAATGAATACTGTTTTTTTGCTCCTTTATTTTGGGGATTCTGCAAATGCTGGAATAGTAATTATTGGTAATATGATGATAAAATCCTTCATAAGGATCTTTATTTCATGCCGTTGATCAAGGATCCTATTGTCAATTTCCCATATTCTAGCTAAAATTCCATGCTTCTGAGCTTTAGACCATTTGTGGAAAAAAAATCTAAATCATCAACTATTGTTTCTTAAATAATTTTTGGTTTATAATTTTTTCATTGCTTCTGTTGCAGAATCTATTATGTAGTATAACTCTTATTTTCACTTCCCAGGATCTTGATGAGTTTAAAACCATCCTTAAACCACGCTTGAAATTAATTGTCCAGAATGATGAAAGGGAATGGTTTATTGTATTTGTATCTAAAGCTCATCCAGCTAATGACCAGGCAAACAAAATGGCAAAGAAAGTATATGCTAAACTTGAAGTTGATTTTAGCTCCAGAAAAAGAGAAAGGTAAACTTGCTAAATAGGACTTGTGACAACTGTACTCTCCCTACCGAACATTATTAGAATGACTTGTTGGTTGACAATTTTTCCAAATTACACTTTTCTTTGTATAACAATCATTTATTTGCATACCATTCTCATTATTATAACTAGACGTGGCAATTAGTAGAAAGTGGTTTCTTGAAAAATAAGTTAGGAAAGAAAAACCAGAGGTAATATCTGAGAATGTGATCTATTAAAGAAACTGTAACAGTCCGTGACAGATTAAAGGCTAACTGCAACAGCTCTATCACAATAATATCATCTGCAGAAATATATCAACAAAGCAGAGTCTGATTAACTAGCTCCAACAGCTAACTGGTGCCGAAACACATTAACAAAACGGAGACTACACATACATGCAGAATAATCTGCCAATGGAGATTGTAAATTTAGTTTTATGGGTTAATCTCATTATTGCTTTCAGTGGGATCATTCTACCACTGTTGTGTCCTTCTCTCAACATAAAGGAAAGTCCATAAATACTGTCGAATCAACTGTCATATGTTAATAATACATTTGAGTGGTTGAGAATAAGAAAAAAGAAGAGAAACCGTAAGAAGTGATTCTTATCAGAAATATTTATCACTTACAAGTAAACAAAGAGTAGCTATTCATATTTTTCCTTCTCATTCGTTCCAAGGTACTCGTATGGCTGTAAGACTGGCGATGTTGTATGGGACGGGGTGTTGGGCGGTAAAAACCAATCCGCGGATATAATGAGCGTTGCGGAGATGAAGATGTTGCGTTGGATGTGTGGTAAGACTTAGACAAGATAGAATTAGAAATGACAACATTAGAACGTAGAGTTGAGGTATCACTTATAGTAAAAAAGATGGTATAAACTCGGCCTATGTGGATTTGGCATGTAGAGAGAAGACCTGGTGGTTTTGTAGAAAGGAGAGCAGATCAAATATAGATTAGCCAAATCACTAGAGGCAGAGGAAGAAGCGAGACTATTAAGAAAGATCTCAAGATTAATGAGTTGGATAGAGATATGATATATAATAGAACCGTGTGACATTGCTTGATCCATGTAGCTGACTCCACTTAGTGGGATAAGACTTGTTGCCGTTGTATTCATTCCAAAGTACATATTTAGTTTAATTGATTATTGTTGATATTTGATAAAACCTTATTTTCTTCCCTTTTTATGCTTTTGACACTGTAATCCTTGTTTAGATGCTGCAAATATGATATGCATTTCCCCGAAGCTAATTTTTGGGATGATCTGGAATCAAAAATAATGGAATGCATCAGAAATACACTAGATAGGCGTGTACAATTTTATGAAGATGAGATACGGAAGCTCAGTGAACAGCGTCTCATGCCAGTCTGGAACTTCTGTAATTTTTTCATTTTGAAGGTTCATCCTTTTCTTATGAGTTGTGGACTTGAGAGTACGATAAACTGTTCTGAAAGCCCAACCTTTGTTTATTGATTTTCCTTTTCTGCTCATTGGAGATTGTGGCTTTTCGTAACAAATTTGTATTCTGTACTCAGGAAAGCTTGGCTTTTATGTTTGAAATGGCGCACCTTCATGAGGATGCCTTACGTGAATATGATGAACTAGAACTCTGCTATCTTGAAACAGGTGCACAACGGTTAATTTTCTTCTCTGTTGTGATAGTCAAGATCTAGGTGATGTATAGAGTGACAGTAATGTGATTTAGACGCCTTTAAGGAACATTAGATAGTGTTAGCAGAGTGATCTTTGAATAATGAAAATCGGCCCAAAATATGATGGGTTTAATGCAGTTAACATGACTGGAAAGCAAAGAGACTTTGGCGGGGCAGACCATGGTGATGATCAGGCAGCAATTGTTAATCCAGGAAACAAAGCATTGACTCAGATTGTCCAAGAGGATTCATTTAGGGAGTTCGAATTCAGACAGTATCTGTTTGCCTGTCAATCAAAGGTTTGCCCCAGCTAAAGCACTTGGTTATTTTACATGAAACATGTTACATATGTTAACAACCAATTTGTAAAGAAAATTTGATGATGTATCTCATGTTCTCTTAGTTGTTTATAAACTTGAATGCTTCTACTTGTTGAATTTATGATCTAAGATGGATTTTACAGATCTGCTGAACTTTACCTCTTGCATTAAATCTAAATTCATTCAAAATAATATGCATAAAATATTTTATGGTTTTGGTAAGTCACTTGTTTTTTCATTATTTCCGCATTCCCCTGTTCAAGTGCGTTATATAAAGTTTAAGTCAGGACAGTCTGCAACATTTTTTATACTAAGACACTATTGAATCCATTTAAAGTTTTTTTTTCTCATTTATTCTTTTTGTTTAGTAAAACTTGAAAGTTAATTCTGTCATCTAAATTTGGGATGAATCTTTGTTCACGCACAAACAGTATTGTTGTATTTAATCATGTACAAATGCTGTATAACGAGTCTTTTCTGTTTGTATTTGAGAATATAACAACACAAACTTCATTATTTAAATATCTGACCATGACCATCTGTCGGATAACCAGTGCATTTCATACGTACTAAAGTGTGCTTTTCGGACCATTTCAAAGGAATATATTATTAGAAGATTGAAAGCTCCCGTGTTTAATAGGGGGGACATTCACTTTCATATGTCATAAGTGCCTTCTCATTGAAAGTTTAAACACAAATTTTAATGGTTAAAGTTCCTTCCATATTTTGGTTCCTAGTTTTTATTTATTTATGGTCTTCATTGCTGATTTAGAGATTTGTTTTTTATCTTCTAAAGTCGTAAATTCTAATGTCTTGGATTCTTTGAAAACTATATAAATGAGTTCTAATTGACATTGAGTTTGTGCTGCTTTCCCAAGGAATGCTTAGTCAGATCCTTGTGACATTCAGCAACTACTTATTTATTAAGCCTCCTATGATATAGTACTTTACTGTCATTTTGCAGCTCTTATTCAAGCTAAACCGACCTATTGAGGTAGCATCACGAGGTTATTCGTTCATATTAAGCTTCTCAAAATCCTTGGCATTGAATGAGGTATTTTATTGTGTTGTTCATAAGTGCTCACCTGTATATTCCTAAATTAGTTCAATTTGAACTGTGTATTTATCTTTTGTTTATCCGACATTGACTTCTATATACCCCGTTTCTTCTCAGCGTATTCTTCCTTTTTGTATGCGTGAAGTCTGGGTGGTAACTGCTTGCTTGGCTTTAATTGAAGCAACCACTTCCAACTATAGTGATGGGGTTGTGGCACCTGAGGCAGAGAAGGAGTTCTTTTGTCTTCTTGGTGACCTATATTCTTTAGCCAGAGTTAAGGTGAAATGCTCGTCTCATGAAGTCATTAAATAGACAGCCTATCTATTTTGGTTTGATGATGGCTTAAATCCACCGCTAAGTTGTAAATGAAGTTGAATCAAAGACATAATTTTTCCTCCTTTTTTACCTTCCCTATTTTGTTTGCTTGGATTATTTATGAATAAATTGATATTATGTGGCATACTAATGTTAACTAATGCTGGTTTATGATTTTTACATATATTGGCAGTTCATGAGGCTAGCTTATTTAATTGGGTATGGTACTGATATAGAAAGAAGTCCTGTCAACAGGTACACTTTCATACCTGGGAATCAAGTATATTCTGCATTTTCATAATCTGATCAATTTTGATTCCTTTCATGAATCTTGTACTTCAACCAGTTACATCATGTTTGGTTTTATTCTACTTGTTTGATATCACGTTTGGTTTTATTCTCCTTGTTTGATAGTTTTTTCTTCTCTTTCGAGCAGTGCTTCCCTCAGCTTGCTACCTTGGCCTAAGCCAGCTGTTTGGCCCTCAGTCCCTGCTGATGCATCAGCAGAGGTGCTTGAGAAAGAAAAGGTAACATATAATTATCATAACGAGTACGGCATCACCAAATTCCCCCTCTACCCAACTGATGATTTTTTAGTTTTAGACAAAAGATTGTTCATACCTGTATAATGTTTTTTTTAGCGCCTACTGTTAAATATTTATTTCAGTTGAATATTACAAGTGAGATTATAAGCAATGGATGCTATTGTTATACCATCTGGAGATGAAATAAGTAATACTATATAAGTTATAATTTATGAAGATCACTGTATTTCTTTTCACTGACCTGCCCGGCCTTCATCAGTGAGCAAAACAATTTTCATCCATGTGTTGAAGAATACATCATAGCTAACAAATTGTTGAAATTTGAAATTGAAAGATTCTTTCCTTAGAAATCCTTACATTTCGCCCCAGCCAAAGTCACCAAAGAACAACATACCTATCTAGTCATGAAAATGCTTCATTTTTGCTCTTTTTACAAAATATATTTCACTTAATTATTGGTTGGAGGCTCATGACCATTTCTTTATATCCTTTATAAAGCATTTTACTTAAATTAACAAGAGAGGAAAAAGTTCTTGTTGCTCTTCATAGAATTTGAAGCTTACTTTAAAAGTGGAAGACAATTTTTATGCATATGGAACCGGTTGGGCACATATTGTATGTTTCAGTATTATTGTTTTAATTTCTCCTGAGTTGTATTCATTAAATATTTAACATTATGTGGTTGTCTCTTGGCAGTTGATTCTCCAAACAACTCCTAGAATCAAGCACTTCGGTATCCAGAGGAAACCCCTGCCCCTTGAACCAACTGTGCTACTACGAGAGGCTAACAGGCGGAGGGCTTCACTTTCCGCTGGAAATATGTTTGAAATGTTTGACAGTCGCCAGGGTCCAATGGAAGGGTAATGAAATGCTATATACTGCTCCAGATGAAATTACTTACAGTAAACTGCTCTAAAATCTTATAATTTCTGTTTCAATTTGGGTTTTTATCAATCTGATTTATATGCTGACAGATCAGGTTTTGATTCACCCCCTAAGATGTCACCGCAAAAAGTACTCTCAAATGCGATGACACGCACTAATTCTTCCCCGGGAAACTTTGATAGCTCAATTGGCCGACCTATGAGGCTTGCTGAGATTTATATTGCTGCCGAACATGCTTTGAAGCAAACAATTTCTAATCTTGGGATGTTACAATCATTATCATCATCCGAGGAGTTTGAGGTATCATGATCATGGGCTGATATCCATGCCTTTGATTGTGTACTTTATCATATTTCTCCCTTATGAGTACATATTGACTTGTAAATGATTGTTAATATCCAGTGCCATTTGGACTCCATCTTCATTAATGTCTTTGTGTTCGTTTCTTGTAATGGGCAGAAAAAATATCTAGAGCTAACTAAAGGCGCTGCTGACAATTACCACCGTTCCTGGTGGAAAAGACACGGAGTTGTCCTTGATGGTGAGATAGCTGCTGTTGCCTTTAAACATGGACATTTTGACCAAGCTGCAAAATCATACGAGAAGGTTTGTGCACTGTATAATGGGGAAGGATGGCAGGACTTGTTGGCCGAGGTCCTTCCCATTTTAGCAGAGTGTCAAAATATTCTTAATGATCAAGCTGGCTATTTGCTATCCTGTGTGCGGCTACTTTCTCTTGAAGATGGATTATTTTTAACGAAGGAGCGTCAAGCTTTTCAAGCAGAACTGATTCGTCTTGCTCATAGTGAAATGAAAGACCCTGTCCCTCTTGATGTATCATCCTTAATTACATTTTCTGGAAATCCTGGCCCTCCATTAGAGTTATGCGACAGGGATCCTGGTATCCTTTCAGTAACTGTCTGTAGTGGTTTTCCAGATGATATAACTCTTGACTCAATCAGTCTTACATTAATGGCAACATATAATGCAGACGAAGGTGTAAAGGTATTTGTTGGGTATTATTTGTCCAACATCAATAGTTGCACGAGAAATTTATGGCTTATAATTATTTCTTCCCTGAATAACTCAACATTTTTATTTTGTTAGGCATTGAAGAGTTCTACAGCTATTGTGTTACACCCTGGTCGGAATACTATTACCTTGGATCTACCACCTCAGAAACCAGGATCATATGTTCTTGGAGTTCTTACTGGGCAGATTGGGCAGTTGAGATTTAGATCTCATGGTGTTTCAAAACTTGGTCCTGCAGAGAGTGATGATGTTATGAGTTATGAAAAGCCAGCTAAACCTATTTTGAAGGTAACCTCTATTCTAGCACTATGAAAAGGAATGTGATGATTCAGTAAAAGATATGGAGTCTGTTCATATGAACATGTTCCTCCCTTTGATGTTTTCCTCTTGATCTTTCCTATTTAACTTTAATTTTCTTTAGGATTTTGGTAAACATATTCTATCATTTATTTTCATTAGTGCTTTTATCTTTTGTATCAACAAAATAAGTTAATGTCTATGTTATCACAATAGCACATTAGAGCACTGCTATAGTGGAATAGCGTGGTGGTGGTAGGGTTGGCGCGATGCTATTATTATAAATTTCAATCTGAACCCTTTGAAGAGTAATGTTATGTTCTTGCACTCAAATAATCCTTCTGTTCTTTTTCTCACTTTAGTCAAGTTCTATTTTATTCTTCTTTGCTTAAGTTTTTATTACTCAATACTTTAGGTTCTTTAACATTAAGTATGACGATCGCTTTAATTTTGTGTATTAATCAATTTTTGAGTATTTATTTTTACTTTATACACTTCTTTTTAGTCTTTGCAATAGCAGCTATCCCGCTTTCCCTGTCAGTGGTATGCAACGTTATCCGAGATTAACAACATAGGTTAATGTCAAATATCTAAGACTGTCCTATCTATTTTTAGGTTTCCAAACCTAGAGCACTTGTGGATCTTGATGCTGCTGTTTCATCTGCTTTGTTAATAAATGAACATCAATGGCTTGGTATTTTAGTTCGGCCATTAAATTACTCCCTCAAAGCTGCTGTCTTGCATATTGATACTGGTCCAGGATTGGAGATTGAAGAGACAAACATAGTTGAGATGGAAAGCTATGCTGGTGTATCAGACAATGACGAGGATGAGCTGCAGAAAGGTGGTGCTCAAATTGAATCTTTGAATTCTGAGAAAAAGTTTGAACGGTCAACTCTTCGTGATGGTAAAATAGTGTTTCCGAATTGGGCAAGCGACACTCCTTCTATTCTCTGGGTTCTAATTCGAGCCATCAGTGACACACTCAACAGAGGATCATCTTCAGGTTGTAACGGTGATAGAAAATCTTGATGGTATTCACCTCATTTATATTAAACCTTATGCACTTATTTACTTTTGTTGTTCTTTTCAGTCACAACAAGGAGAGAGAGTATTGTAGATGGAATGAGAACAATAGCTCTAAAACTTGAATTTGGAGCATTCCACAATCAGATATTTGAAAGGTTTTTCCATTTCCATCATTCTTATATGTTAATCATCATATAGATACGTGTTTAAAGCTCCCCACATCTTGTTTTTACTTAAATGTTTCTTCTTCTACCATTAGGTACTTAATAATATTTTACCTTGTTATCCAGGACCCTAGCAGTGCATTTTACACATCCTCTCTATGTGAGGACACATGTTACTGATAAATGCAATGATGGTACCTTGCTTCTGCAGGTATGGGTCCTTATTTTCATAATTATTTAATTAACACTTGATTATGAACATTAGACTATCCATTTTATATGCATAGGCACCATATATAATTTATTCACTTTTACTTCCATTGCTTTTTCTACAATGATGAAAAATGCACCGGCTTTTTACATATAAAGAACTTTGATCACTCTTTCATGTGAAAAAAATTTGACTGATTGAATTTATAAATCTGAAAGGAGTTTGTTTTCATATCCCTCACAATTATAAGAAACAAAATGTATTTTCAAAACGTTGAGTTTTCTCGCCTTTAAGCAAATAGCTTAATAATTTGAGATTGTTGGTTTATGATGCGAGGTATTAAAACCTCTATTACCCTGTGGTTGGGATTTATGTTATTTTATCCTCATTCTTCTAAATAAAGTTTCAACATAAAGTGGTTATGCATTGTTCACCCTTTTAGAACAAATGCCTGTTGTATGAGGGGCATGTCAAACATGAACCAGCTTAAGCTTCTGAGATGGTTTATGAATACATTCAAATGCAATAGTATACCAAAAGTCTAAACTGATATAAATGCATTATACTTGTTTGGAAATTTTTAAGCATCAATAAACTTTTTTAACGGTATTTTGTCATGTATGCAATTACCACTAAAATTGGCCAAATACATCCCTGCAGTCCTTTAAGTTTGATGATTGTAATTAGTTTGTCCTTTAAGTTTTTTCTTGTAATGAGTTAAACAGTTAGTCCTTTTAAACAAATTCTGTTATAAAAAAGTTGATTTGTTTGTTATTTACACATACACTAAGTGGCTGGAATGCTGTGCTTAGCCTGTCCTACATGTACATCCATCAAGTCTTATGGCTGGTCTGAAAGAAGAAGAGTATGTGTTGAGGCCTTAATTTGTTACCAAACTTTCAAAGGACTTATGTGTCTTGATGAATGTAGATACAGTTTCAAGGCTTGTAGACCAATTATATGACTTGATGTTTGTTCTTGTAGGACGGGCTAAACCCACTATTTTTGCCACGTAATGTAAATAACGAACACTAGCTTTTTTTTATTAACAAATGTGTTTAATAAGTTAACAACGTCAACATTTACAAACTAAAATGGCAAACTAGTTACAAAAAAAAAAAAAAACTTAAAGTCACAAGATATATTTGACCACTAAAATTTAGATGACCATCTTTTATATATTATTTTATTCCTTTTGTTTGATAATCACCCGCTGGTTCATGTGACTTCTAGGTAATACTTCACTCTGAAATAAAGGCTACATTGACCGTATATGATGCTTGGCTTGATCTTCAAAATGGATTTGTTCATTCTGGACAAACTGACGGTAGACCTACTTCAAGCTTCTTCCCACTAATCATATCTCCCACTTCCAAAGCAGGAATTTTGTTTAGTATCTTCCTAGACAAGACAAGTGCAGAAGGTAATTGCAATTGTCCAGAGATCAATGAAACAATGTTATTGTTTCTTTTTAATATACCACCAAATAATTTGACCCATGCTCCTAAATATCATAGTATGCAAAATTCAGGAATTAGTTATCACAATAAGATCATAGCAGGTCTTTACATTTAACTGGAAGTGTATTTCTATAATTCTATCCTTTTTCAGAGGTTTCTTGTTGGTTGACTTATTCTAATTCAAGTTTAATGATTTGTTACCAGCAGTTGTCAATATTTTGTCTAAATGTTTTTCCTATCAAAGTTACCAATTTCTTATCAATCTTTCTGAGAGTATGTATGGAAATTGTCCCCGTGTCTTAACCTTCAGTTCATATTAAACACTAATGATGTAGTTTCCTGTTTTTTATTATTAGTTGCACTGGTTGATGAGTAGTTTTGATATGACCATGTCAGTACAAACATTTTTATTTATTATGTTTTCCCTTACAAGATTTACCCATCAAGAATGAGGGGCATGTCCAAAGACTCTTGTTATTTGGTCGTGCATTTTTTATAACCCCATTTATTTTATTTAAACTAGTACAAATATAGCTACAAATTTATGGCTATTTCTTAGTAGACAGCCTTAGTCATAGCCGATTTTCCCATGGCACACCTTGTTGTTCTAATATAACTATTTACCTCTGAAAATAATTATAGCATGATTTTTGGCTTTTTGTTACTAATAGGCGGGTTTGTCTTTTGTTTTTATAATTAAATTGCAGAAGAAATTAAGCAACCAGAAAGCATATTAAATATCAAATATGGAATTTCTGGTGATAGAACAGTTGGAGCTCATCCTCCTTTTATAAATGAATCTACTGGAGTTGATGGTGCTAGACAGGAGCTGATCTTCAAGAGTGTAATTATTTTGCAAAAGCCTGTGCTTGATCCATGCCTAGCCGTTGGTTTTCTTCCTCTCCCTTCAGATGGCCTGAGAGTTGGACAACTAATTAAGATGCAATGGAGGGTAGAAAGGTTGAAGGATTTGAATGAGGAAGAAATTTCTGCACAGAATGTAAGTACCATGTAAACAGATAGAAGAATGTTTGCTACTTCATCATTTTTGTGGTATCTTAGACTCATTTCTATTGTGGATTTTGAACTTCCAACTTCAACTATTTTATTTGCATAATTTTATTTCTAATTTCTCGGCGAAGTGAACATAGTCACTTCCTTTTGGTGCCCCTCCGTAGGATCTAACTGCCGGATGCTTAAACAATCTTGGAGGGTGGATATTTGACAGCATTCTTTTTATTTGTTTGGGAATAAATTTAGTGGACAAAAAGTAGAGGTTTTCATTTCTTTCGAAAAGAGAGGAATGCTTTTTCAGGGTGAAAGCAATTGTTGTTTTCATACTTGTTTGTGAAACAACTGAGCCAAAGACGATGATAGAAAGTAATTTCTTAGCTGGGGGGACAACAAATCATGAAAGAAATAAAATTCATATGGATCTTTGAGACATCCTTGTGCGATATATTTAGTTTGGCTATTGTAATAATCATTCTTTTTGCTATTGGATCTTTCCCTAATTCTCTTAATTTTTCCAAATATGGTTTCAAATCTCTTGCGTTTTCTTTTTGTTCTGTAAAAACTTTATTCATCCAACTCTTCCCAAACAGCAGAAACATTCATCACTGTCTTCTAGAATGATGTCTACACATTGACATAACTATTTTCTTTGGAGAAACAGGAGAAAAATTAGTTAAAATATTTGGTTTCTGAAGAGCTGTTTCAGTCCTGAATCAAGATTAGTGTTGGACAAGTATTGTGCAATTCTTGTTTACTATTCCTGTATTCTGTTTGATGCTATAATTGTTTCAAAATTTGACAGGACGAGGTGCTGTACGAGGTAAATGCAAATTCTGGAAATTGGATGATCGCTGGAAGGAAAAGAGGGCATGTATCACTCTCCAAAAATCAAGGTATATCCATCTTGAACATAATTTGCATCAGGATATTTTCTGCAGGAACTACCTGCAATATGCTAATGCTTTTATTGGCATTTGAATTTCTTTCTTATCATGATAGGTGCAAGGATAATTATCACAGTATTATGCATGCCACTGGTTTCTGGTTATGTGCGTCCTCCTCTACTCGGGTTGCCAGAAATTGACGAGGCAAATATAAGGTGCAAACCTTCTGGGCCACATCTAGTGTGTGTTTTGCCACCAACACTTAGCTCATCCTTCTGTGTTCCAGTTAATTCATGATCTTACACGGTGTTTCTACTCAAAGCTTGATTGAGATTGTTCCATAGGAAGTTTGAATTTTTTCTAGTTTCATTGAGAAATAGAAAAGTGTATTCTTCAACTCATCATTACATGAAAAATCTCATTAGTTAGATATGTGTTGCTCAAGTATTCTGAATCAGTGTGTTGGCACCCTGGTTAATCATGTACAGTGGAATTTTGTGCTCTTCCTTGTACGATAGATACAGAAACCATATCATTATTGTTTCATTATATTATAAATGATAAAAATTGGTTGGAATCATAAACATTTGAGTTTTACATTCTTCTTTAAACTTGTAAATAATTACCACATGATAATGATTTTTCTAGGTCAGCAATCATTCGACATGTATAATTTTATTCCATAACAATGTTGCTGACTGGCTTTCGAAATTTTCTCTTCCAATTTTTTCCGGGAAGTATTTGTATCTGATGACCGCAAAGTAAATTTAATTATTTTTCTCATATCATTTATAAAAAGGAAAACATTTATTAGTAAAAAAAAAGCGGAAATAAGAAATGCAATTTTTTTTATCAGTTCATTATTACTACTATCCTATGATTCCTTTAAAAAGTAAAAGTTATTACTACTATCCTATGTATGGATTCTTGCATTATTTCGTATTAAATAGTACTAAGTATCTCGAGTTCGAGTTAATGTAAGTCTTATTCTTTTAATGATTATTTTGAGTTTAAAGGTAAAAGAAATGCACTGATAATTTAATTTGATTTTTTTATATTGTTATTTAATAAAAATATGTTATTAATTTAAAAAATTTAATATGATTTAAAGAAATATATAGTCGTGATTGAATGATAATATAAAAGATTGCATTACTCTTTTTCTTTCTATTTTTGTATATGGTTTTTAATGACTATTTTATTCTTTTTAAACATTTTTTCAACTAAAGCTTTTGAAAATGTACTATTTTTTAATGAGATCAAATAAAGCAACTACATCAATTATGTTTCTCAATTTAACTTTTGTCTGTAATCAAGATAGGAGGGAGAATAAATTAGGGGATTGTTCAATTCACTTTGATTTACTCATGCAGTCGATGAAATTTTAAAAATATTTAGAATTTGTATTAAAAATATTTAGAATTTATATTTTAAAATTTGGACGCATTAAATATATTACAAACTCTTTTTGAAACACATCAAAACAAGTGTTAAAGAAAAATTTGGACAATTTAGATTAGTAAGTTATGAAGATTAAACTTCTAATGCTCATTAACACACCACACGTATGTTCCGTCCAATCACAAAATTACGCAAACACTAATTTTAATGAAATCTAGATTCTAATATTTGAAATTTTTATAGAGATTCGAATACGAAAACTTCTATTTAAGTATTCAAGCCCATACTTTCTCTCCCTTTTCCCCATTTTATTTAGCGAACACAATAAACTAAATCGTGAGCATACACTTGTTCCCGAATTTTTCAAGCTTTCTTGGAACTTCCACTCCATTGTCTTGAAGTTTAGCACATCTCAAAAATTCTACTCAACTCTAAGTGTGAGTGGTAGTTGCATAGTTACGTTAGAGATTCTAATGTTTTTATTGGGATGTTTTTCTTTCAAACTGTGGATGAAGTATAAGAGTTTCTAAGCTCCTTATGTTAGAACAAAATTTAACAAGGGACTTCTAGCAGGTTGAGTGAAGATTGTTGGCTCAAGATCGAATGAAGATCTTAAACATTTGGCAGTTTTAGTGTTTTGCTTGAAACAAAAAGGAAATCTAAATTCATACCAGTGTTTTCTTAGCATTGTGGCTTGATCTTTTCAGTATTGTCTTGATTATCCTTTATATAAATATTCTTGTAATAATTTGTGAAATAGTGGAAGCAACCAATAATTTTTATATGGTTCATGGTTAAAGACTAGACTAAGTGCTCGCAAGAACAAATGGACTTAACTTAGTATATATATGGTGCACAATATCTCTTTTAATTTCTTGTATAGTTTTTCATGCATAGGTTTATCATTTTTCTAGAATCGCATGTGGCTTGTTTCTTACTAGCTTATAAAAATTTATTGTTTACGTGTAGGTGTAGGTCTGTGTTAGATTCAGTCAATTAATTTGTTCTTTCTACATATAGTGTAAGTTGTAAATGTTTATGCTACATTGTTTGGGGGTGGGTGGGTGGGTTGTTAAAAACCGTCTTTCCCACATTCCTGCAGAGGACATTTCCCCCACCTATCCTTCGGGGATGTCCTCGCACGTATCCGTCGAGAATGCTGACACGTATGTCCACCATGAAGCCTCGTCCTCGTAGGACATACCACCAATGTCTCAGAATATCACAAAGTCATATTGATCCCAGAAAGACCGCTTCATTCTCCCTGGTATTCTGGGACAGTTCACCTAGGTAGAGACCACGTGTTGGACTCTACTACACCCGTAGATCTTGGCAGTTTCCATCTTGGGCCTTCCCAACCGACCCAGTATAACTTTGGTCTAGTGTTGTGGGCTATAAATACTCTTTTTCACTAGAGGGCCATGTATTCATTCTTTACTCACTTTCTGCTTGCATTCTGCCGCGATTCTTACTTTGACACCGGAGTATCTTGCAGTTACCCGCAAACAGCCGTACGAGTCAATTGTTGTGGACCACTAAAGATAATTCTGGTCAAGTACGATCAGACTTAAATGTAGTTTTGTCACCCTAGTTTTACAATATCTTGATTTTGGTATCTCAAATTTCAATTACTTAATTTTCCCCTTCAAATTTATCCCCTTTTGTATCTGATAGTCTACCAGTGGCATGTAGACTAAACTTTGCTTATATGACTTTTGAAAAATCAAACCACTACAAATGCAACATAAAATAAAAAAATAAAGTGGCTAATCTGACAATTTTTTTGTCAAAAGACAAAAACTAGTGGCACAAGAATGTCATGATGTCTACTGAGCATCACTCTCCACCTAATTTTAGCTTCATCATGCCATGACTCAAGTTTCATGTTTGATGTATGCCTCTTTTCTCGTATGTGGGACTCTTTATCTTCTTGGATAGATAATAGATCGTCATTCATTTTGATAGTTAGTAGTATTTATTATAATAAGTCAATAAATCACTTTTAGATGGTATCGATCAGAGCTAATCAATCTTTTTCTTTGATTATCTTCACTTAAATCCCACTAGTCAAAATGGAGTCCGTCAAGTAAGAGATAAGCCAGAGATCCAGATCATTAGAATACGTCATTGGTCCGACATGCAGCCATGCACATGATTCCAAGAGTCACTAAAGGCGTAATAATAACCAGTAACAAATGGATGAGAAGAGACAAACACATTTTTTTCTCCAATAATTTAGTCTTTGCTTGCACATTTCTAGAAGTCGTATGACATGTATGACTAGCCTTTAAACTAAATTTTGAAATAACTCTTGTTGCTAGATTTATTCAACATCCTTCCATACACAACAACAATTCTATGTTTCTTAATTTTTTTCTTTCAAAAACACTTTTTTCTTAGCAAACAAGAAATAATCCTTGATAGCACTTCTAGCAAGCTCAATGGTAGCAAAAGTTTGACTTAAATCTAATGTGGCATTATCACTATCTTCTCTAAATTTGGGATATTTAGACTTACTAACTTCTTCCTCATTGTTTTTATCTGGGGTATTTAATTCTTCACTATCTTCATCTTCAAATTCTTCAACTCTAGCTAGGACATAAGAAATTTATTGTATCCGATTTCCTTGATTTGGATTCAAATTTTCATCTGGGAATACACCTATCCTGTCACAATTTTCATCATTATCACTATCTTCAAATTCTATCCTTCATTAGAGTATTTTCACTACCTTCCTCGAATATTAATGATGATATTTACTTTTCTAATTTTTAAGCTATACTTATTGCAGCGTCAAATTTCTCCAATAAAGAAATATAAAAAAACTAAGCTTTGTAATTAATACAGAATTGATTTAAAATCTAACAAAAGATAACAGTTTGTGACATATGACTATGATGCAATGGTTCAGAAATTCCACATACTTTTGAGATTATAAAAAGGTCCCACCGAGAATTGAACTCGGGTTACTAGATTCAGAGTCTAATGTCCTAACCGCTAGACCATGGGACCATGTTGTTAATTTTGTTAAACTTACATTATAGTATTTAAGTCTAGTATGTAGTTCTGCTCTAATTTGTACTAGTATGTAGTTCTGCTCTAATTTTATTTTATTGTTAAGATGCTTTTGGTATTTATAAATATATTGTTTTTTGTTTCTTCAATTTTTAAATAAAAAGAAAAGAAGATCTCTTAAGTATTTTCCGCTAATAAATTTAGTTCCAAGTGTTAAAGATTACACAAGTGACTATGCATAGACGTACTTAAAAACAATATGATATTTATAGGATTAGATACTTATGTTAAAATTAGTGTTTGAATTAAATATATCATTATTTTAGTTTTAGCTCCTTTATAAGAGGTCATGTTTAACCTTTTTAACAAACATAAAATAATTAAATTTGCTACTAGAAAATATTTGACAAACTTTGATCTGTCCCGTATTAAAAGTGAGGGCGAAGCGAGGCGACTCCGCATGCACGGTTCTTTTTAAGCCTCAAAACATAAAATTCATGTAAATGCGCGTGTTCGCAAAAGTCTGTAAAAAAAGGACGGAATAAGACTGTCACATTAGAGGGTGCGAGCCTAAACCTTTGATTTGTCCCGTACTAAAATAGTGACAAAACAAAGCAAAACAATTTTGTCATCCCTAGTCTTGATAGGGCCTTCCTTGACATGAGTCCTTCTTTAGATTAGGGTGTACTGACCCGTGAGGAAGACAAAGAGATGTGTATTGAGTACGAAAGATGCACCATTCTTTTTTATGAATGCACTTTCTCGATCTTGGGTATCTGTTTCCCTTAAAAACTTTAGAAATAGAGGTTATGAACCACCTAATAATCGCTATTTCGTAGTTGAACTCCGTGAGTTAGGCGTACATCAAAGTCTTACAGTATTGGTGTGAATATCATGGAGAAAATGCATTTCATCCCTGTTTTTCCACCTTTTTCAGAGTACACCACATTTTAGCGGACCAAGCCCATGGCTTGATTACTTTGGTGCATGTTACTTGTTGTTTCAAAGTGTTTTCAGATAACACGAAGCATTTTCAAAAATCGGTTCTTCTTGGTTGTTCCGCTCCACAAAGAGGCTCATGCGATAGTAAGCATCATAGGAACCATGACAAAGAACAAGTGTATCTGAGTCAAAAGTTGACTCAAAAGCTTAAGCCGAGTCTGATTCTAAAGAATACTCTAAAGATGAATCATAATCAAAAGGTGACTCTAAAGGTGAATCTGATTCTGATTTCATATTCCGATGGTGATCCAGAATCTTATGGTAATCTAATTTTTGAAGACGGGGCTTCTGAAGATGGCCATGCTTCTAAAGGTGGAACTTCTGAAGGTAGAGCTTTTGGAGGTGGTCTAGCCTATGAAGGTAGTGTAACATCTGACATTGCTCAAGAATTTGAAGAAAATTCTTAAAAAGTACAGAGGCCACAAATAATCAAATAAATACTAAGAATATTTGCATAGTTTGATATGTTGCAAGATACTAATAAATACTCTGAAGGGGAAGTCATTTAATGTACCATGTTAGTAGACTCTGAACTAGTTACTATAGAAGAAACTCTCAAGAAGAAATTGTGGCTGAAGGGCATGAAGAAGAACTTGAAGCTATATAAAGAAACAAGACATGGAAGTTGATCGAGCTTCCAAAGGAGAAGAAATCCATCAATGTCAAATGGGTTTTCAAGGTGAAATTGAAGTCATATGGATCAATTGGAAAATACAAAGCAAGATTATTAGCTAGAGGATTTCTACAAAAATTTAGACTATATTAGTTTTTAAGTGTTCGCTCTTGTAGCTAGACATGAAACAATCAGATTGATGATTAATATAGCTGCTAATAGAAATTGGCCTCGGGTACATATTGTATGTGAAATCTGGGTCCGTTACAAGAAGAGGTATACGTGTCAAAACCTCTTGGATTTTTGAAAAAGAATCAGGAAAAAATGGTGTACAAGTTACTTAAAGCATTGTATGAGCTAAAACAAGCTCCTAGAGCTTGGAATCTGAAGATTAATTCAATTTCAATCTTTAAGGATTCAAAAAATGTGAGATGGAATATACGGTTTATGTTCAACATACTTCTGAAATTAATATGATTATGGTGTGTCTCTATGTTGATGACATATTGCTAACATGGAGCTGTCCAAAAGAGATAGTCAAGTACAAGAAGGTGCTAAGGAATAAGTTTGACATGACTGATCTGGAAAATATGGTGAATTTTCTAGGGGTGGGGATTTTGTATTCTGAGAAGGGTATCATCTTGCATCAGCTGAATTATAAACTTGATATTTTGAATAACTTTGAGCTAACAAATTGCAAGGCTCCAATCACTCATTTTGAGACGAATCCTAAGTTGGATATGATGCTGAACATGATGGTGTAGATGCCACAAATTTTAAACAATTGGTTGGCTCATTGAGATATTGTGTAACACCAGACCTGACATTTTTTATGCCGTTTGAATGGTTAGTGTTATGGACTAGGCCAAAACTTGGCCCACAATTGGGCAGTCCCAATCCAGTGCACTCAAAGGGACCAAGGCCAACTGCCATCTAACCACCATTGTGCCCTCCAAGAATAACGAGTCAACTCCCTTTGTATCTCGGAGCTGTGGACCAGGGAGGAGGCCACATGCTGGACTCCATACATATGTAAGCGCTGTAAGTTTGTTATTGGGCCTAATTATCCAGCCCATTACACAGACCTTGGCCCAATGCTAATGGATATAAATACCCTCTCACTTGAGAGAGTCATAATTCACACTCTTATTCTCTTTATACTTGCACTCTGATTTCTCTCATTCTCACTTTGGCGTTGGAGTATCTTGTAGGTACACCCTCCCTTCACTCAACTACAGACGTTCACTTCTAGTTCGTGGGTCAACGAGGATTCTTTTAATCAGGTACAATTAGTTAATAGGTTTATGAACAAGGAAAAGTGGTCACATTACCAAGTTGATTTCAGAATACCGAGGTACATTAAAGAGACTATGAGGTATGTAGTGTTGTTCCCTTCTGTTGTTAAATATGACGCAAAGTTGATATGCTATTTAGAAGGTGATTGATGTGGAGACAAAGTTGACAAAAGAAGTACTTATGGATATTTTTCAAGTATATGGGAAGTCCAAATTCTTGGTGCTCCAAGAAGTAACATGTGGTTGCATTGTCAACATGTAAAGCTAAATACATTACATGTGATTTATATGTGTATCAAATTGTTTGGTTAATGAATTTGTTGTAGGATTTTGGAGACTAAGGTGAGAAAGTCTATGAAGTTGATAATAGACAATAAATTTTCCATAAGCCTTGCCAAGAACCCAATGTTACATGGGAGAAACAAGTACATTGATGTGAAGTTCCATTTTAGAAGTGTGAATAAGACAAAACACGCTCATAGCAACTGCTGAAAGAAACATGCTGTAGAAGGTTGAATAAGACAAACACACTCATAGCAACTGATGACAGAAACACGCCTTAGAAGTTCTGAGCGAGAACTTCTGGAAGACACGCTACAAAGAAAGCTTCTGAAGTAAAGATTAAAATACAACTTCTGATGGAAGCTAGCAAAGCGCAACCTCTAATGAAAAGCACCAACAATATGTTCTGAATAGAAGATGTATAACAAGGCTTACAGAAGATGAAGTATTAGAAGTTCTGATGAGAATAGAACTTCTGGTCAACCAAGCACAACACAGAAGCAAGCACAATGCAGAAGCAAGCACAACACAGAAGCAAGCACAATGCAGAAGCAAGCACAACATAGAAGCAAGCACAACACAGCGCAACTTCTGATAGAAGCAAGCACAACGCAACTTCTGATAGAAGCAAGAACAACGCAACTTCTGATAGAAGCAAGAACAATGCAACTTCTGATAGAAGTAATAACAACACAACTTCTGATAGAAGTAAACTCTGACAGAAGCAGGCAAAATAAACTTCTGATGGAAGCACCAACAGAAGTTCTGATGAGCAAATATTTAGAAGATCCTTTTTAATATAAACGTTATCTTCTAAAAGACAAAACCTGCCAAACAGTAACGAAGACCCACTGAGCGAAGAAAAGAAATACTTGAGTGGTTCAACTTCCAAGAAATATTTAGCAAGCTATTTACGTCAAAGGCTAAGCAAAGTCACGTGAAGCTAAGCAAGTAATAATTACCTTTTTCATTCTTCAAGACACGCTACTAGCAACGGGAAGAATCTAGAAGCTTTATTTAAAGATTCATATTCAAAGAAGAATTCAACAATTAATAATATACGTATATAGTACAACAACGAAGTACATCAAGAAGAAGCAACACTGTACGAAAGAGAACAATTGAAAAAGAGAATTCACGCTGTTATGTACAAACAACATCTTCTAGCAACTCACAGAAAGTCATTCCAAAGTAAACTTGCTGCAAGTACAAAGAACTATCTTTTGTAAATTAGTTTACTGTATTGAGCTTAATTTTTGTGTAAACTTCACTTAGTGAAGAACAACTTTTCTAGAAGCACTTCTGTACACAGTCACTCAGAGTTTAACATTCTTATAGTTGTTCCTTGAGAAGACCAGTTTGGATCAGAATTCTTGAGAGGGCTAGGACTAGTTGAGTCTTAGAGGTGTTAGTCACACCGGTTGGGTAGTGCACTCTATAATCGTTGATTATAGTGGATTAAGTCCTCATTGAGAGAGGAGAAATCACCTTGGCGGGTGGACTGGAGTAGTTTGAGTGTCAAACGAACCAGGATAAAAATACTTGAGTATTTTATTTGTTGTTTGGGTAAAAGATCTAAAAAGTAAGAAAAACTTATTCAACCCCCCTTCTAAGTGCTTTTCCAAGCCTTCAAAAAGTTGTCAAGACTGAACACTTTATCTATTTGAGGGATGAAATTGGTGTTATAGAGTTTAGTCACCTTGTCAGCTTCGGTATGAATACTTTTTCTCTTTGCTAATTGGTCCTTGGTTAGAAGGCGATTAATGATGATTCTCCACCCGAAAACTTTGATTTTCGACGACACTTTTGAAGCCCAAATCACCTTCAGAGCTGAAGTGGATTTCTCGTCTAACGCGTCTTCCAAATCCCTGACACGTAAGGAGTTATAACAACTATTAACATAGAACAAACCATTATGATTAGGCCACCATTTATATGTGTCCATAGCGTCAATCAATGGTTTATGTCCTGTTACAAGTTCCAGCAATTCAAACATTTCCTTTGTTGCCTCTGGATTGTCAAACAATTCTTCAGCGACAACAAAGAAATTCCAACACCATTCAGAATCCTACTAGCCACCCATCTCTGCTACTTTCCCGCTTTGATTCTTGGACAATCTGAAAATCCTTAGATAAACATCCTTTAATGTAACACCACCCTGCCATTTATTATACCAGAACAAAATAGAATCACCATTTCCACAAATATCTCTAATATTACCTGCAAAACAATCAAAGAAGATAGTTTTATTTTAGTTGATCGACACAAAGTCTTTCCACCAGGTTGAAGCCTGTTTGATAGTCTTAGACTAAATTCCCAAAATCATAGCTTCTTTCACGTTATCGTATCTATCACTAAGAATTTTTTCCATAATGTTCCAGATTCATTTAAGATCATCCACTTCCATTTACACAGTAACACCTTGTTGAAACACATGATGTGTTTAAGGCCCAGTCCACCCTCCTCTTTTGGCTTACAAATGTTCTACCAATTTACCCAATTGATGCCTCTTTTTTCCTCATTTCCATGCCATAAAAATCTGCTATGAATTTGAATCGTCTCTTTAATAATCTTGACCGGTATTCTGTAAAATGACATAGTGAATATGGAGACACTTGTTAACACCGAATTCAGTAACGTGACTCTCCCTCCTATGGATAAAAACCGGGCCTTCCAGCTTGACAATTTTTTCTTTAAACTTTGAAGCATCGGGTTCCATATCTCGCATCTCCTAGGGTTTGAGCCTACAGAAATGCCCAAAAATTTAGTGGGCAGCACATCCCTACAACAACATAAATATTGAGATGCACTCTCTATAAAGTCTTCTTTAATATGCACCCCAAAAATTTTACTCTTGAAAAAGTTGACTTTTAATCCTGAGATTAATTCAAAGCCCCTGAAAATAGATTTGATACTCCTTAAATTATTCCAAGTTCCCCTCCCAACTATAACAGTATAATCTGCAAATTGCAGATTTTTGACATCTACATTATCACTGAGTTTATATCCTTCATAAGAGCCCAAAGCTACCGCCTTATTAACCATTCCAGCCAGCAATTATGCTACCAACATAAACAAAAACGGAGACAACATATATCCAAGCCTTAGCCCCCTATTTGCCCAAAACTCTTGAGTAGGACTCCCATTGACAAGAATTGACATTGAAAAATTAAAGATGCAAGATTCCATCCATTTACGCCATTTGTAACCGAAACCAAACTTGATGAAAAGATTACGCAAGAAATCCTAGTTCACACAATCGTACATCTGTTGGAAATCAAATTTGAAAATAAAACCCTCTTTCTTCTCCTTCCTAGCATGATCAATTATTTCATTTAAAGCGAGAGCTCCATCTAGGATTTGTCTACCCGAAACGAAAGCTGTTTGAGATGGAGAAATAGTACTTGCCAGGACCTTCTTTAATCTATTGGCCAACACTTTGGAAATAATCTTATATAAGCATCCCAACAAACAAATTGGCCGATACTCACTAATCCCTTGAGGATTGAAGTTTTTCGGAATAAGCTTTAAGAAGGACGCGGTAATGGCTTTAGGAAGCTTTGCTAATTTATGAAATTCCCAAACAAACTTAAAAATGTCTTCCTCCAAGAAGCCCCAACATTCTTGCAAGAACCTGAAATTAAAGCCATCGGGTCCGAGACTCTTCTCTCCATTCGATTCCAAACAGCCGCCCTAATCTCCTCACGGGTGAAATCAGATTCAATAGGAATAGCCACATCTGGATCTAAACAACTGACCTCCATCCCATTGAATGATGGTTTCACCATAAGAGGTTCCACAAAACTGTTTTTAAAAGCGATCAATATTTCACTTTGAATGACCACAACATCTTCTATAGAATTTCCTTCTGAATTTTGAACTGCAACGATGGTGTTCTTTCGCTTCATATCCTTAATTACCGCATGAAAATATTTGGTGTTTTGGTCGCCCTCCCGAAGCTAATTTTATCTAGATTTTTGTCTGAGAAGGCTCTCTTTGTGAGACAAATTCCTCCAAAAGTCTTCAGTAGCTGTCTTACAGGTCTCAAACTGCCGATTGTTGCTGCTATCTTCATCGATCAAAGGGATCAAATATTCACCATTTAAGGTTTTGTCTGTTTCCTCCACTTTAGTATCCAACCACCCAAAAACTTCCTTGTTCCAGATCCGCAACAAGTTTCTGAGACATTTAAGTTTCTCCTTCAAGACATAAGCTTGTTTTCCCTTTGATGCACAAATTTTTCCAAGATTCCTCCACAAAACACAAAAATTCCTTGTGATCAAACCAACAACTGTTAACTCGAAAGGGCTTTGGACCCTGTCACACCCCAAAATTTGCCCTCCTAACTCCAAGTTATATGAGTCGGGCTTCGCATTCATCTGCATACGCCTCCATTAGGTCATTGTCACTGAACAATCATTCATTCATCGCATCCGCATCATTAGTCGTATTTAAGTTGACCAAAAGTCAGTTTAAATCGACATTTGTATCGTTTTGTAGTTGTAAAATACCTGATGTTTCACTTCACGTATTTTTACCTCCTTACTTGATTTTTTCATCATGTTGAGTTGTTTTTATGTCGATAATATTGAATTTTCGGTTTTATAAACAGACCGTTAAAAGCGACTCTACATTGTGCGGGAAATTAGCGGGAAAATATTTCAAGTTTTCGCCTTTCACTCACTGCTTTATGAATCTACGTGTCGCGTAGATCATGAAAATGTGCTCTCTCTAATTTTTCGATACATTTTTTATTCTCGTTTTAACCGTAAGTGTATTAAAACCGGGTATTCTTTATTATCATTTTATTTCGATTTTAACCATTTCGATTATTTTTATTTAATCTATGGGACCAGTAGTTCATTTTAATGTACTCATTTATGTTTTCGGATAATTTAGTGTTCGAATTTATATCATTTTTGACAATTTTAAGTGTCCAATTTTTATCTCCAAAAATCAAAACAAAAACATTTTTAGATAGGTTAATTTTAGCTCTATTGGGCTTTGTAGCCCATTTTATCAAAAGGGCATTTTTGGCATTATTAAAAAATGTTGAAAACCCTAATTATTTGGTATATATTGTTGTCATCATCACTGCTTCAGGGGAGGAGAAAAAACGTAAACATAAGGAGAAAAACAAAAACGTAAAAAGGAAAGTAAGGCGGAAAAAACCAGATGCAAAAAAACAACAACAATGTATCCTCTTCATCTTCCTCACTAGACTAATCGTGACACCACTCCCTCTGTAACTCATTATCCTCCAAACCATAACTCATCCTCTTCATCTTCAGACACCGTCTCACCATCTTCCTCTCCTCCTTCATTCTGTCAACCGCAACACCCTCCATCTTCAAACGCACAATCGCCTTCCAAGCTCCTCCTCACGAATTCCCTTCGGCCAACATTCACTCTCACGACGTAACCTCCCTCCGTTTAACAATAACCTCTGTTTGAACACCAAACACAGAGCCACTCACAAAATAGCCACCAGAAACTCCACAACCAGTCCTCATTCTTCGTCACGAGCTTCCACCCTCCAACCTTAATCACCATCTTCTTCAACCTTCCTCCTAACAACCAGAAAACACCAACACATTTCTTCTCACAGTCACCGTCTAAACCCAAACCACTCCCTCGTCTTCTCTCAATCGCTCCTCACCCCTCCGTAAACCTCATCACGCCGCCGCCACTCTTTCTATCAACTCCCTCATACCTAAGCCATCGTATGGACCCCACAAGTAAAGGGGGTGCTTGACTTCGATTCTCATCCTGTGAAACAGACTTAAATATTCTCTAACATACAGAGAATTTTTTTCCATTTTGATGAAGCTCCATGTTCTTGTTGATGGCAAAGTTAAGACAAACAAGACATCCTGCTGGTTTCATGGATGTTGCTTCTATTCCCAAAACAGATAAGAGTTTACATCTTACAGATGACACCAAGGCGTTTCCGTCTGTGAGGGACGATGAAGCAAATTTTAAGCTCTGCAAGGTTCAATCTGTTCAATTCGGGTAAAAGGGTATTCCTTTGAAGCAAAGTGTCGCACCCCAAATTTTACCCTCCTAAGCTCAGGGTTTCAACTTCCGGAAACGACTTTTGAGTTTGTGTTTATAAGGAGTGATCATGAGACATCCATTTTTCAAGGAATACACTCTTTTGAAAGTGCACAAGATCAAGACTTTATTCCCTTGTATTTCTCATAAGATCATTGCATCACTAACAATTTCAGAACATGATAGATCATGCGTATGCTCCTAAAGTCAAAGTTAGGATTTTATCAAAATTTCATCTGTTCAAGATATGATCAATTAGGGTTTGAGTATCCACTCACCTCAATTAATCTATCTTAATAAATCATCAACATCTGATCTTCAAATTCCCAACTTTTTCTCATGATCTACCTTGAATCGACCAATTAGGGTTTTGATCGAAGATAGTGAATCATTGACTTTCTGCTCAATGGATGACCTATTTGCTTGAAGATTGATCTTAACATCTTCAATGTAACATCTTGACCTAATTTCTTGATTCAAAACATTAGAAAATCCATGTTTCTTCATCAGACAAATTCTGAACCATCTGATGAAAATTCATCTGCTCAAAAAGTCAAACTTTGACTTTTGGTCAACTTTTTCAAATCCAAACTTTTTCAATCATAAAAACATTTCAAATAATCCATCATGATCATAAAAAATCAAGAAATATGAAAAAGTCAACAAAAAGTCGTGATTTGAATTTTTTCTAACACTTAGAAATTTTTTCAAGTGTTAAGAAACATGGTTTTTCCTCACTTTCATGGCCATTTTTCACCTAGATCCATTTTGATTCAAGAAAAACTCAAAACATGAAAGTTGTAGGTCTTGTTACAAGCTTTCTAAAAAGTCCAAGAACTTGCAAAAAAACTTTGTCTAGCTAAGGTTTTAATTTTGAAACATAGAGCTCCAAAACCATGGATTTCCAAAATCATGCATCAAAGTTACAAGTTATTTTTGTAACTTTCTCCCTTCTAGAAGCCTTGTCACTAAACAAGATAGGATTTTAGAGAAAAAATTCTGATGGAATTTGCTAGGAAAGGATAAAAATACTTGAGTTTTTTTAGTAATGATTAAGAAGATTCCATTTGCATTTAATGAAGGAATATTCCTTTCTTAAGCCTTAAGCTCCAAGTTGCAAGCTCTAAGCTTATCTTGCCTTTCCATTTCAAGAATCCTTTGCCTATAAATAGAGGTTCTTACTTCATTCAAAAAGGACACCAAAGCATTCCTAAACAAGCTTTGCTTCTTTCTTTCTTAAATTCCAAGTTTCAAAGTTCTAAAATGGAGAATTGTGCAAGTTCCAAGTTTTGCAATTTCTGAGCAAACTTAGGCTTCCAATACTTTCTAAACATCATTAGAGAGTTGTTAGAATCCTCAATCTAGCCCAAGAACTAGCCAAACTCAAAATTATCTCAAAACTCCATAAATTGCAATTTTGAGCTTAAACTTACAAACTTGAAATCCACTCCTGCGTTTTCAGTTTTTATCATTCAAACACATCCTATACATTATATAGAGACTGTCCATACACTTAAACAAGTTCTGGAACAGCTCCATCACCATCTTCCATTTTCAAATTAAGCAACTTGCAACTTGACTTGGTCAGAGAGTTCCAGCCACTTTCAAAGCAAGGTAAGTATTGGAACACGTTCAGTAACATCCAAGGAAGCTTAATCAATCATTACTTTGCATCTGGAAGTAGAAAAAATCGATTTGGTATTTCATACCAAGAGGTGAGTTTCTCAAACTTTGATTCCTCCATTCAGGCACTTTTAACTTTAAAATTGAAAAGGAAAATGTAGATATTCAATCACTAAAGTTATATGGGTCCTTAAATTGAACTAATATCAACTGAGTTTAAAGAATTAATCACTTTTTCAGTTAGGGTTTAAATTGGGATTAACAAAATTTGTGTTCATGTTTGATTAATAATGTTAACAAAATACATGGTCAGAATCGTGATGAAATTCTAGACATAATTGTATTTTAAACTTTAAAAATTGATCAAGAAACAAAGAAACTCGAATCCATGGCCATATTATGTTCCAAGAAGATGAAGTTTGAATTTCAATTTCTGAAGCTAGGCTTATAATATATATTTCTAGTTTAAGTTAAAACAATGGATGTATAGCCACCCCAGTGGTAGTCAGCGCGCTTTTCAAATCACTTGCCATGCCAAAGGTCCAGGGTTCGAATCCCCCTGGAACCCTTTTTTATTAAAAGGAAACACAAGCTTTCTGGAGCTTGTTCTTCCAGAAGTCCTTCTGGGGATCAGCCTCCAGAAGTGCTTCTGAAACTTCTTCCCCCAGAAACTCTCCATTTCCACTATGATCAGAAGTACTTCTAGTACTTTTATCCTTAGAAACTTGAAGTTTCTAATGTTTCTAGCCTAGAAACAAGATTTCTCCAGCAGCCAGAAGCAGCATGCTAGCCCATACGCCCCAGAAAACAAGATTTCTCCAGCATCCAAAAGTAGCATGCTAGCCCATACGCCCCAAAAACTGCTAGCAACGCGCCCCAGAAACTCTTTCTTGCCAGCTAGTTTCTAACCCATCGAGAAGCAAGATAGCTTCTGAACCCTTCAGAAGTCCAACTTCTGGACATTTTTCAAAACTTTCATTTTTTTAAACTCCTTGAAAACAAGGTAATTAAATGACAAGTCAAACACATGGATAAGTGGAAAAACTCTTCATTTCTAAGCCAGAAGTCCAAGGTTCAAATCTCCTTAGGACCAAAAAACTCTTTTTTTTATCACTAATTTCTCAAGTTTCTAGTAAACTTAAACATTTTCAAAAACCATTCAAAACTTCTCATTTTGAGATGATTTTTTTGCATACTTGTCATTTAATATGCCTATTTTATGATTATGTCAAAAAAATCCAAAAATATTTTCTTTTTGATTATATTTTTTTTATTTTTAAAAATAAGGCATTTTAAGTATTCTTTAATACTTTTCAAAAAAATGTTTTCTTCCAACTTTCAAACTTAAATCTTTTTCAAAACATCTTATGAATATTCTTCACTTTTCAAAAATCATTTTCAAAACCCCATCTAAAACACTTTCACAATTAACTTACAAACCTCGATCCTATGTCGAGTACATTTTCAAATTTCTTTTCATAATAAAAACCCAAGTATTTAAATCGTTGGTTGCTAGACCAATTGTTTAAACACTTGTAAAAAATGAACTTCGAATCTTTAAATTGTTGGATGCTAGTCCAATTGTTTAAAGATTCTTAATAACGTGAACTTTGTTTCACTTCACTCTTTCATAAGAAAAAACTTTGGGATAATAGACGACTCGTTGAGCATTGAGCTCCTCTTGTTTCTAGTATTTGAATCATAGGATGCTAGTCCTATTGTTCAGTACTTTTCACCCACCTTAAAATCAATCCAATTCACTCAACTCTTTTATCGCTCATATGCGATTATCAAACTCTTTTCTTACAAAGAGTGTGCAATAGCCATTTCAAACACGAACAAGGACTTAAGTTTTTCAAACAAACTAAACAAGTCCAAGTTCAAAGCATTTGAAATGTCTAATGCACGATTTTTCTTATAAAATCAACACAACCAATTGAAAACCTTTTCAAGAGGAACTAGGGAGTTTTGACTTTCCCATTGCACAAGAGAATACGTAGGCACACGGTTCCGAAACTGTGCCAAACTCAAAATAATAATAAATAAACCCCATTTCTTTGATTTCTCGATCTTAACTCATGAACTTAGCAATTTAACACACAAACACTTAGAACTAAATGGGTCCCATCGAATACGATGGATGTAAGGGGTGCTAATACCTTCTTTTTACATAACCGACTCCCGAATTCACATCTTTTGGTCACGTAGACCGCCTTATCCAATCTCTATGGTTTTATCTATATTTTCCCATTCTTTTTAGTACAAATAAAATTAGATGGCGACTTCATTGTTTTTAAAACAACCGATGATGTAAAAAACCAGTCATCACAGCTGGCGACTTCACTGGGGACTCCATCTAAGCATGTCAACCCTAGTTTAGTTCTTCGTATGTGTGTTTATTTTCGCTTTTTTTTTTCACTCTATTTTATGTTTAGTATTTAATCAGTTATTTCCTATTGCTTTAATTATTACCTTGTTAATATATTATCTGGTGTGGGAATAATGGATGAGATCAAGGAAAAGCCCACTACCAAGGCTATAGAACACATAAATTAGAGTGGTTGCGTAGTATTGATTTGCTAGACGGAAATGTCTTATAAGTTGGTGCAAAGCCCACACCTAGGGGAGGTTCTTTTGAAGACATTATCGCCGATTGCAAGTTATTGCATTGACGATAGTGTTGTTAGAAGGGATTTTCCCCCTAGTTTTGACCTTTAAGGAAAACTAACCTTTGGGCTTTAAGAATGCTCAAATGACACGTTCTTGGATATATCATCTAATCACAAATTTATTTGCGGTGAAAATGATATACCCAAGTTGGGATCAATGATTTTGAGTACCCTGTTCATATCTTGGTATCGAGGGTTACGTTTGTTAGACCTGCTTTGTCTATTCGGATAATACGTAACTCTCCCTCAAACCAAATTCTCCTGAAAAATATTATAGCATTGCAAGTATCAATTGCGATGTACTTCAATATTAGAATTTGTTTTTGTTGTATCAAATACCCTAAGAGCTATCCAGTATGGGGATTTGTTGGGTAGACGTCGAAACCATGGCCAATCGTCCTTTTAAACCCTTGTCTGTTTAACTTTACCTGTAATTTTGCGCACAACATCAATATGTATCGCATCACATTACATTATTACATACATTGCTATTGCATTGCATTCACAAATAAAAAAAATCATTTGCATTCAAAAATAGAAATAAAATAATGCATTTGCATTCATCAACATGCATGCATTTTCTCCTCCACTACAAGATCTCATGTTACCTTTTGTTCAAGCCCAAGCCAAGCTGATTTCCTGCACTCATGGCAAGTCCGATAGACCAATTGGAACATAATCAAGTTGTGATAAAAGAGGACCTTAAAGGTGTGAAAGACAAGGTGGATCAAATGTTGGAAGCCATGCTAGCTTCTTCAGAGAACAATGTCCAGGATTCTGCTACAGATCATGTCGATTCCATGTCAGGATTTATTGTTATGTCTAATCCAATGTATGATTCTCCTCTGCATGTGGATGATCTTATTCAACCTCAATTGGTGCTCAATGTTCTATCTATCGCAATCCCTATGGTCCAAAGACAATCAACTGTTCAAGAAGGTTGTATCCCATATCCTCAGGCTGCTAAGAAGCCTAGGTTTGCCAACTACGTGCAAAATCCTCAAGGAACGAATTCAATGATCAACACTAGAACTCCTCAAGATATTGAAGCCAGACGAATGTGTCTTGATCTGAAGGAATAATTGAGGGTATTGAATGGAAACGATACCGTTGGTCTGGATGCTGCTGACCTTTGTTTAGTGCCAGACGTTGTAATTCCACCAAAGTTTAAAATGCCAAACTTCGAGAAGTACAAAGGTGTTAGTTGTCCAGAGACTCATTTGAAGATGCTTGTTCGCAAGATGTCTGCATATGCTTATGATGAAAAGTTTTCATCCATTGTTTTCAAGATAGTCTTAGTGGGGCATCTCTGGATTGGTATACGCAATTGGAGAAAAAGGATGTTCACAATTGGAAAGACTTATCTTCCTCATTCTTGAAACAATACGAGTTGAACCTTTCCATAGCTCTAACTCGTATTCAATTACAGAATCTTTCTCTGAATATTAACGAGTCGTTCAAGGAGTATGCTAAAATATGGAGAGAGTTGGCCGCTCGAGTTAAACCACCAATGCTTGATAGGGAGTTAGTTGACTTGTTCTTGAATACCTTACCTAATTCATACTTCGAAAGAATGATAGGTTGTACATCTTCAAGTTTCTCTGACTTGGTGATGGTAGGAGAACGCATTGAGAGCGGTCTCAAAAATGGAAAACTCCAAGATGCCTCGAGTAGCCAAGATGATGAGGAAGAGTTCTTCAGAGGTTCTCAAATGGAAGAAGAGGATTATGAAACCAATGCAATCTGGGAAGCTCTGTAGGCTTCACCTCCTATACCTTATGGTCTACCTCCGTATGTAGTAGTTGTTCAGTATCAACATCCGATGCTTCTCGGTCCACAACACTAGCAACCATGGGGCATTCCTCATGCAAAGAAACAAGGTCAAGGCCGTGGATATCAAAGTCAATGTCAGAATCCACACATACCTCGAAGTAATCTGGAAAGAAGGAATGCTTCTCTTGATCCAATTCCAGTGACCTATAGTCAACTTCTACCATATCTGGTTCAAAGCTCGTTGGTGGTTCCCAAGTTCATTAAGCCACCAAAGTCATTCCCGCCACGATATGATCATAATGCACGTTGTGGATACCATGATGGTACGGTAGGACACTCAACAAAGGATTGCAATCCTTACAAAGCCAAAATTCAACAACTGATTGACCAGAAGTATTTGACTCTTCAAGGAGGAAATTTATTTCTGAATGGAAAACCCATACTCAGATGAGTACCAAGACTACAAGAAGCATCCCTCTAAAGTTGGTGAATCAAAGGACAGTTCATCCTCGAAGCCGGCGATCCTTGAGGCACCTCTATTGTTTTTTCATTGGCATTTTGTTTGTCTGTTAATGTACTATTTGCTTTTAAATTTGTTATTTCTAAATGGTAAAATTAATGAAATGAGCATGCATTTGTTTTGAATTAACTCATTCGTGTTCACTCGTTTTGTCATCTTTATTTAAAAAAAAAATAAATATCACTAGTCCTTCTATTTCCTTGTCTTTATCAAACTTTTGGTTATGCGAATATTGGAGGGAGGATGATGATAAACAAATATCCAATTTGCAACAGTATGCTTTCAAATAAGACTTTGTTGATGATGTACAGGCGTTGCTTCAAATCCCCAAGTGGAGATATAAGGAAGATAATGCCTCGTTAACCCCTTCGAGCCTAAGTAGGAGTTTTGCAAGCAGTTAAAACCCTCGATCTTAACACAGGCGGGTAGAAGTTCAGTTAAAATAATTGATACATTCGATTTCCAAAGAGAATCATGTCATTCTGGATCATTCCAAATATCTTCACAAAGGTCCAAACGCGTTCTCTTCCATATACAATGTCGAAGAAGTGCATAATTCAAGGCTTACAATGGTTGTTCCTCAAAGAACCATCAATATGACAGTTACAACCACCAAATTCTCACATCAATCAAACAATTGTCGCACAAGTTAAAAAAAAGGAATCAAAAGATCTCATCAAACGAGCAAGCTTGTGTAACTTCCAAAGAAGAGTAGGTGACTGCCATCTCAAAGGGCATTGGTTCTCAAGACATCACGTCGTCATTTGTAATTCCTCTTGGAAGTTGATTCCATCAATTAAACTGAACATAGGAAATGGAGGACATCACGAAGAATGGGTTGGGTACAAATCAAAATTTGAGCCTTATATCCTTTGTTTCATAAACCGTGAACCAGACCATGTTACAACCCTCAAAAGACCTAATTGAAGCAAGGTTTCTTTTGAAAGCATAATCAGCGAGGTTGCATAACCTGACTCCTAAACATATTTGCTAATCGTCTGTATTGATATCAAATTTCTTCTATCTTTCACATTTTTTTTTAAAAAAACTAGTGGTTCGTCCACTGTTTTCTTCTCCTCATCAGTTCCAATAATGAAGTTGATTTCAAAAATTTGCATGAACATTGCATTAAAATTACTATTTTGAATGAATCAAACTTATTTGCAAGTTAACACTTAGCATCAAGGAAGATCATCAGTGAATAATCAACAGGGAATTCAAATATCCTTCATTGACCCAAGCGTGGGCAAAGCATCTGAGGACCCTGCTAATAGGGGCATTGTCCAAAGATCAATTAGCCCGAGGAACATCGTTCCAAGATTCTGTCAATCAGGGGAATCCACCTCAACGCGTTGAAGTCTTTCCAAGGAGCATATTTGGTTTATGCTATTTCTACAACAAAGTCAATCCTTCAAGATTCAGTCAATATGGGGCAGTCACACCGAGATACGGTAATATCTCTCAAAGGATTTGCTAATCAGGGGCATCCTGCATTGGAATACAAATTCTGGGGCAAGCCATCCCAACATCAGATTATTATAAGCTGTTTCCAGCATCATCTCAAAGCAAATCTCTTCAGATAATCAACAGGCTGGGGCAACGAATGCTAATAATGGACAATTTCGTTATGTATCTTCAAGCTGCTCAAAATTTTTTCTCTCAAGTGTCAACAACTGTTGCATTTAATTTGAGTGGCAGGGAATCATGCTAACAATTCCTTTTGATGGGAAAATTGTTTCAAGAATATTTCTTGGTCTTAACTAGTCAAACAGTCAAAGCATCTTCATGCATTGTCAATCATACATCTCATTCTGTGCCATTAAAATCTGACCTTGTTTGGCGTTTAACCAGTTTCCGTCTGGTGGATAATATGTTTTCACCAGTTTCCGTCTGGTGGTTAATACGTTTAACCAGTTTCCGTCTGGTGGTTAATACGTTTAACCAGTTTCCGTCTGATGATTAAAATCATTGCACCAGTTTCCGTCTGGTGATTAAAATCATTGCACCAGTTTCTGTCTGGTGGTTAAAATCATTTCACCAGTTTCCGTCTGGTGGATAAAATCATTTCACTAGTTTCCGTCTGGTGGTTAATATGTTTTCACCAGTTTCGTCTGGTGATTAAAATTATTGCACCAGTTTCCGTCTAGTGATTAAAATCATTTCACCAGTTTCCATCTGGTGGATAAAATCATTTCACCAGTTTCCGTCTGGTGGTTAATATGTTTTCACCAGTTTTCGTCTGGTGATTAAAATCATTGCACCAGTTTCCATCTGGTGATTAAAATCATTTCACCAGTTTCCGTCTGGTGGATAAAATCATTTCACCAGTTTCCGTCTGGTGGTTAATATGTTTTCACCAGTTTTCGTCTGGTGATAAAAATCATTGCACCAGTTTCCGTCTGGTGATTAAAATCATTTCACCAGTTTTCGTCTGGTGGATAAAATCATTTCACCAGTTTCCGTCTGGTGGTTAATATCATTTCACCAGTTTTTGTCTGGTGGTTTAACTTAAAATTAGTTCTCGTCTGACGATTCTCCCTTCAAGGTCAAATTTTATTTGGCACACATCTAATAATGCATACATGCATTCATAAATCATCGTCATGCATCAATCACGTTTCTTCACTCAGACATATCATATACAATATATTCATGCATAAACCTCCACCAGAATCTGGAATCTGTTCAGAATGAAGTTGAACTCAGGCGTCGAAGACTCTTTCTCAAATGACAATTTAGTTTTTCTTCCCCAGTGCAAGTTAAACGCTTGGGTGAAAGATAAGTTGGCATTGATGTCAAATCTCAAGAAAAGTCTCTTCCCCGGAGAAGTGATTGGTCATCCCTAGTGAACTCTTGTGTCAACAGGAACGTCCAATTGGATTCCCCCAGTGACCTTTCTTTTCTGAACAGTATCAGGAAATCACATACTCTTTGCATTAAACAAAAAAAATCATCATGCATATCATACTCATGCATTAGCTCCGGCTAATTCTGTTGTAGGTTTTTTCCAGCTAAAACTGTAAATCTCCTCGTGAGGATCAAATTGAAGGATTAGTTCTCAGACGACATAATTATCCTTTTTCCTCAAGCACAAGTTGTATGGATCTTAACAACTGATGGTTTCCCCCAACAGAGATTCTTCCCCAGCGAAACAATTGTCTTTCAATGGACTCTCATGTCAGCTAAATTATCTACCGGGAATCCCCAGTGAAGTTTTTCTTATGGAGTTTCCCCAGCGAAGCTTAATTTACTCCCAAGTGAGCCTCCTTCAGAAAAGACTACTACAACACTGTTCTTGGTATTTTCAAGAATTCTTTCAGACAAGAATCTTCTCAGCAAATTCTAGTTGCAGTAACTTCTGCAATCTCTACTTCTCTGAGCTGTTCTCAGAAAACTACATTGAACCTCTGGTGTGTTTATTTCCCCAGTAAGTCCTCAACTATCAACAAATAAATATCCACCAGGTAGGATGTTTATTCAATCTCAGGATATTTCTCCAACTCAGAAGTTGATCCACATATCCACTTGCTACAACGCATTGTCTGTACAATGCCAGCAAATTGAAGCTCATTACCATAGAAGTTTTTCAGTCGCAGGTGCTGAATCTGATTCTTCTATCACCAGTAAAGCTATCTGCATACAGGTTGAAGATCTTGTTAACTCGAAAGTTGTTCAACATGTCTGTACATGTTCAGTAAGATCTCTCATCAGCAGAAACGTCGGAAACAAGATTTATCGACTTCATAAACATCTATATCACACCAGTGTGCTGGATATTGATTTGTTTATCCCCAGAGAAATGTATTCTCGGGTGCGCTACTGAATTTGTTCTGCTGGTAACTCAGAAGTTACATAGTCAAGACATTCAGCATGCCATGGCTCCTCGCACCTTCGTGCACCAACAATTCTGATATTGTTCTAGCCATTCATCTTCGTTAAGGTCTGCGGGTATTCCTTAACTCTTCGGGATTTTCTGGAAAATTCTCAATTATATCTTCGCTAAAGTTTGCGGGTATTCTTTAACTCTTTGAGATCTTCAGATAGTTTCTCAATATATATTCGTTAAGGTCTGCAGGTATTCCTTAACTCTTCGAGATTTTCTACAAATTCTCGATTATATCTTCGTTAAAGTTTGCGGGTATTCTTTAACTCTTTGAGATCTTCAGATAGTTTCTCAATATATCTTCGTTAAGGTCTGCAGGTATTCCTTAACTCTTCAAGATTTTCTGACAAATTCTCGATTTATATCTTCGTTAAAGTTTGCGGGTATTCTTTAACTCTTTGGGATCTTCAGATAGTTTCTCAATATATCTTCGTTAAGGTCTGCAGGTATTCCTTAACTCTTCGAGATTTTTTGACAAATTCTCGATTATATCTTCGTTAAAGTTTGCGGGTATTATTTAACTCTTTGGGATCTTCAGATAGTTTCTCAATATCATCTTCGTTAAGGTCTGCAGGTATTCCTTAACTCTTCGAGATTTTATGATAAATTCTCGATTATATCTTTGTTAAAGTTTGCGGGTATTCTTTAACTCTTTGAGATCTTCAGACAGTTTCTCAATTTTATCTTCGTTAAGGTCTGTAGGTATTCCTTAACTCTTCGGAATTTTCTGACAAATTCTCAATTTTATCTTCGTTAAGGTCTGCGAGTATTCCTTAACTCTCTGGAATTTTCTGACAAATTCTCAATCATATCAAATCTTTAATCCATTTGTATTTCTTTTTTCGCTTGAGAAGTTCGGTTTTCTTCTCATAGTATTTTCGTTAAGACATCCTGTGATGGCTTAATCTATTATATTTCTTTTCGCTTGAGAAGTTCGGTTTTCTTCTCATAGCATTTTCGTTAAGATATCCTGTGATGGTTTAATCTATTATATTTCTTTTTTCGCTTGAGAAGTTCGGTTTTCTTCTCATAGCATTTTTGTTAAGACATCCTGTGATGGCTTAATCTATTATATTTCTTTTCGCTTGAGAAGTTCGGTTTTCTTCTCATAGCATTTTCGTTAAGACATCCTGTGATGGCTTAATCTATTATATTTCTTTTCGCTTGAGAAGTTCAGTTTTCTTCTCATAGCATTTTCGTTAAGACATCCTGTGATGGCTTAATCTATTATATTTCTTGTCGCTTGAGAAGTTCGGTTTTCTTCTCATAACATATTTGTTAAGACATCCTGAGATGGCTTAAATATTTCTTTTTGCTTGAGAAGTTCGGTTTTCTTCTCATAGCATTTTCGATAAAACTTGATATTTACTGCTCATTTAAGGTACTCGGTTATCCCCAGTGTTGATGACATCTACTAATTATTTCTCGTTAGGTATTGCTGTGTTAAGGCATTCTGTTGGTGCTTAGCAAGTTTATTCTCTTCAAGCGTTTCTTCTTTGACTCTGTAGTCAAGATATCTTATTTGTTCTCTCTTATAGTTTTGGTGTCCCGCGTAGGGAAATTTTTTGGGGTTCTTTTAGTATTCAATACTCTTCTACCTAGAACGTTCAAAAGCTGTCGCTTTTTCTCACTTATCAGGTTTAAGATGATTGAATAGGGGCAACTATCGCACCCCAAAATTTACCCTCATAAGCTGAGGGTTTCAACTTCCGGAAACGACTTTTGAGTTTGTGTTTATAAGGAGTGATCATGAGACATCCCTTTTTCAAGGAATACACTCTTTTGAAAATGCACAAGATCAAGAATTTATTCCCTTGTATTTCTCATAAGATCATTGCATCACTAACAATTTCAGAACAGGATAGATCGTGCGTATGCTCCTAAAGTCAAAGTTAGGATTTTATCAAAATTTCATCTGTTCAAGATATGATCAATTAGGGTATGAGTCTCCACTCACCTCAATTAATCTATCTTAATCAATCATCAACATCTGATCTTCAAATTCCCAACTTTTTCTCATGATCTACCTTGAATCGACCAATTAGGGTTTTGATCGAAGATAGTGAATCATTGACTTTCTGCTCAATGGATGACCTATTTGCTTGAAGATTGATCTTAACATCTTCAATGTAACATCTTGACCTAATTTCTTGATTCAAAACATTAGAAAATCCATGTTTCTTCATCAGACAAATTCTGAACCATCTAATGACAATTCATCTGCTCAAAAAGTCAAACTTTGACTTTTGGTCAACTTTTTCAAATCCAAACTTTTTCAATCATAAAAACATTTCAAATAATCCATCGTGATCATAAAAAATCAAGAAATATGAAAAAGTCAACAAAAAGTCAAGATTTGAATTTTTTCTAACACTTAGAAAATTTTTCAAGTGTTAAGAAACATGGTTTTTCCTCACTTTCATGGCCATTTTTCACCTAGATCTATTTTAATTCAAGAAAAACTCAGAACATGAAAGTTGTAGGTCTTGTTACAAGCTTTCTAAAAAGTCCAAGAACTTGCAAAAACACTTTGTCTAGCTACGGTTTTGATTTTGAAACATAGAGCTCCAAAACCATGGATTTCCAAAATAATGCATCAAAGTTACAAGTTATTTTGTAACTTTCTCTCTTCTAGAAGCCTTGTCACTAAACAAGATAGGATTTTAGAGAAAAAAATCTGATGGAAATTGCTAGGAAAGGATAAAAATACTTGAGTTTTTTAGTAATGATTAAGAAGATTCCATTTGCATTTAATGAAGGAATATTCCTTTCTTAAGCCTTAAGCTCCAAGTTGCAAGCTCTAAGCTTATCTTGCCTTGCCATTTCAAGAATCCTTTGCCTATAAATAGAGGTTCTTACTTCATTCAAAAAGGACACCAAAGCATTCCTAAACAAGCTTTCCTTCTTTCTTTCTTAAATTCCAAGTTTCAAAGTTCTAAAATGGAGAATTGTGCAAGTTACAAGTTTTGCAATTTCTGAGAAAACTTAGGCTTCCAATACTTTCTAACCATCATTAGAGAGTTTTTAGAATCCTCAAGCTACCCCAAGAACTAGCCAAACTCAGAATTATCACCAAACTCCATAAATTGCAATTTTGAGCCTAAACTTACAAACTTGAAATCCACTCGTGCGTTTTCAGTTTTTATCATTCAAACACATCCTATACATTATATAGAGACTTTCCATACACTTAAACAAGTTCTGGAACAGCTCCAAAACCATCTTCCATTTTCAAATTAAGCAACTTGCAACTTGACTTGGTCAGAGAGTTCCAGCCACTTTCAAAGCAAGGTATGTATTGGAACACGTTCAGTAACATCCAAGGAAGCTTAATCAATCATTACTTTGCATCTGGAAGTAGCCAAACTCGATCTGGTATTTCATACCAAGAGGTGAGTTTCTCAAACTTTGATTCCTCCATTCAGGCACTTTTAGCTTTAAAATTGAAAAGGAAAATGTAGATATTCAATCACTAAAGCAATCTGGGTCCTTAATTTGAACTAAAATCAACTGAGTTTAAAGAATTAATCACTTTTTCAGTTAGGGTTTAAATTGAGATTAACAAAATTCGTGTTCATGTTTGATTAATAATGTTAACAAAATACATGGTCAGAATCGTGATGATAATCTAGACATAATTGTATTTTAAATTTTAAAAATTGATCAAGAAACAAAGAAACTCGAATCCCAGCCATGGCCATGTTCGCGCCTGTCCAACAAAGAAGATGAAGTTTGAATTTCAATTTCTGAAGCTAGGCTTATAATATATATTTCTAGTTTAAGTTAAAACAATGGATGTATAGCCACCCCAGTGGTAGTCAGCACGCTTTTCAAATCACTTGCCATGCCAAAGGTCCAGGGTTCGAATCCCCCTGGAACCCTTTTTTATTAAAAGGAAACACAAGCTTTCTGGAGCTTGTTCTTCCAGAATTCCTTCTGGGGCTCAACCTCCAGAAGTGCTTCTGAAACTTCTGCCCCCAGAAACTCTCCATTTCCACTATGATCAGAAGTACTTCTAGTACTTCTATCCTTAGAAACTTGAAGTTTCTAATGTTTCTAGCCCAGAAACAAGCTTTCTCCAGCAGCCAGAAGCAGCATGCTAGCCCATACGCCCCAGAAATTGCTAGCAACGCGCCCCAGAAACTCTTTCTAGCCAGCTAGTTTCTAACCCATCCAGAAGCAAGATAGCTTCTGAACCCTTCAGAAGTCCAACTTCTGGACATTTTTCAAAACTTTCATTTTTTTAAACTCCTTCTAAACAAGGTAATTAAATGACAAGTCAAACACATGGCTAAGTGGAAAAACTCTTCATTTCTAAGCCAGAAGTCCAAGGTTCAAATCTCCTTAGGACCAAAAAACTCTTTTTTTATCACTAATTTCTCAAGTTTCTAGTAAACTTAAACATTTTCAAAAACCATTCAAAACTTCTCATTTTGAGATGATTTTTTTGCATACTTGTCATTTAATATGCCTATTTTATGATTATGTCAAAAAAATCCAAAAATATTTTCTTTTTGATTATATATTTTTTATTTAAAAATAAGGCATTTTAAGTATTCTTTAATACTTTTCAAAAAAATATTTTCTTCCAACTTTCAAACTTAAATCTTTTTCAAAACATCTTATGGATATTCTTCACTTTTCAAAAATCATTTTCAAAACTCCATCTAAAACACTTTCACAATTTACTTACAAACCTCGATCCAACGTCGAGTACATTTTCAAATTTCTTTTCATAATAAAAACCCAAGTATTTAAATCGTTGGTTGCTAGACCAATTGTTTAAACACTTGTAAAAAATGAACTTCGAATCTTTAAATTGTTGGATGCTAGTCCAATTGTTTAAAGATTCTTAATAACGTGAACTTTGTTTCACTTCACTCTTTCATAAGAAAAAACTTTGGGATAATAGATGACTCGTTGAGCAATGAGCTCCTCTTGTTTCTAGTATTTGAATCATAGGATGCTAGTCCTATTGTTCAGTACTTTTCACCCACCTTAAAATCAATCCAATTCACTCAACTCTTTTATCGCTCATATGCGATCATCAAAGCATTTGAAATGTCTAATGCACGATTTTTCTTATAAAATCAACACAACCAATTGAAAACCTTTTCAAGAGGAACTACGGAGTTTTGACTTTCCCATTGCACAAGGGAATACGTAGGCACACGGTTCCGAAACCGTGCCAAACTCAAAATAATAATAAATAAACCCCGTTTCTTTTATTTCTCGATCTTAACTCATGAACTTAGCAATTTAACACACAAACACTTAGAACTAAATGGGTCCCATCGAGTACGATGGATGTAAGGGGTGCTAATACCTTCCCTTTACATAACCGACTCCCGAATTCACATCTTTTGGTCACGTAGACCGCCTTATCCAATCTCTATGGTTTTATCTATATTTTCCCATTCTTTTTAGAACAAATAAAATTAGATGGCGACTTCATTGTTTTTAAAACAACCGATGATGAAAAAAACCAGTCATCACACAAAGTTTACAACTCATCAGTACAGAAGAAAGGCTAGAAGGAGAAGAAACCGAAGGAAAGTTGAGAAATCCTCAATCTGCTACTATTCCATCAAGATATGGTTTTGGAAGTTCTACACAATCCTATGCGGGTTCAAGGGCCTGGTTCTCGAACAATGTCAGTTCCTCCCAGCATGTATTACAGCTTCCAGGAACAGAATCAACAACAACAGTAGTAGTAACAAATGCAGAGCCAGCAAGTGCAACTTCCGCTAGTTTTCCGCGAAGACACTTTTCTGTAAGTTTATATTTTATCTCAGTTTGATAATTATTTGATTATTGAATTTTTGAAGAAGTTGTTATGATGTTTGTTCTGAAGTAGTGACAAATTTGTTGATGTTATTTTGCTTGTTTTGAAGGGAATGGTTAATTTGGTTAGAATTTCATGTGTTTATTCCACTTGTTTTGAATGATTATTGATGAGTATTGAAAGTCTTTGGTGCTAACTTGGAATTGATTGTGCTTTCGCGAGTAATTCTTTGCCGTCTTGATAAGTTTAGTTGATATTTCGACGTGACTGTTTTGTTGTTCAATTTTCAATTAGTTGTGATATGTTGTGCTAGTTTCGATGATGGTTTTATGATTGGCCACGTTTAATCGTATGAAAATCAAACCGAGAAACTATGAGGCAACATGTATGTTAGGAGAACCGGAACATTAATGTTGGCTTTTACACTGATTTTATCATTATTCTCAATGGAAGTTCGAACCATTTTACCTTGGTTTGAAACTTGAATGATAGTATTACTTTGTCAATCTTAATCGCGAACAATGGTGATAATTGCTAGTTTCAATGAAGGTTTGTTGTTTCCGCATTTATTCGCGTAGAAACTAACCGAGAAACTCTACGGGACAACCATTTGTTTTCTATAGTTGCAAATGTTCCTTTTGTTCAAAAGAGATCTGGATACATTTCAAATTCGAATGCGAAGTTTAATTGATAATGACACCACTTTTTGTTGATGTTTTATTGGTTGTAATAGTTAAGGTTTGGTAGTTTCGATGAAGGTATAGTGATGATGCCGCGTTTATTCGCGTGTAAATCTTACTGAGAAAATGATGGGATATTTATGGTTTTACTCTCGGTTATGTTCGATTGAAGTTGTGATGATTAATTTCTAGGTGGTTTTGGTAGTATCGATGATGGTTTATTGTCAATGTCGCATTTATTTGCGTAAGATTTAACCGAGAAACTATCATGGGCAATATTGTTTCCTTTTGTGTGAATTTGAGCGAGAAAATCATTTTATCTTGAGTAGAATTGATTGATTAGTTGCTTCCCGGTTTTTGCTTAATCGATTGAATCTTAGGAAGCATTGTTAAGTTCATGTAGTGGCTGCCCGGATTTGTTCGATTTAATCTTAGCTTGATTTTATGCCAATTCTTCATGTAGAAGCTGATTGCTTTTGGACTCGAAGAATTCACCCTCCATCTCGAGATAGCGGAATGACTGTAGATGACTGACCATATACTCTTCTTCACCACACACTGTAACAACTTTCCCTTTCACCGGGTACTTCAGTTTCTGATGCAAAGTAGAGGTAACAGCGCCTGCCTCATGTATCCAAGGGCGTCCGAGTAGACAAGAGTAAGCGGGACGGATGTCCATGACAAAGAAAGTGGAGTCAAAAGTCTGGGAACCGACTTTGACAGGCAGAGTGAGTTTTCCAAGTACGGTGCGCTTAGAACCATCAAAAGCTCTCACGATAATGTCACTGGGTCTCAGAACCAACCCTTCGACATCAAGTCGATCAAAAGCAATCTTCGGAAGGATATTCAAAGCAGAACCGGTGTCAACCAAAACATGAGATAAGGTAGTACCCTTGCATTCAACAGAGATGTGCAAGGCTTTGTTATGTTTCTTTCCTGAGTCAAATCGATCGAGAAGCCTAGGCCGTTGTTGGCAGCCAGGCTAGCAATACAAACTTCGAACTGGTCAGTAGTAGTGTCTTGCGGCACATGAGCATTCTTCAGAAACTTCACCAAGGCATTAGCATGAGCCTCGGAGCACAAGAGCAGAGTAAGCATGGAGATCTTGGACGGAGTCTGTCCCAATTGTTCCACAACATTGTAATCACTCTTCTTGATAATCTTCAGAATTTCCTCCATTTCTTGTTTGGAGGTGTCTTCAGTAACTTCCTTTGGTACTTCTGGTTGAGCAGGATAAGCCACTGGTTCTTTCCCTCTAGCTGGGAATATTGGTGGAGTAGACAGAATGCGAGCTAGAGTCGTAGTGTCTTTTGGAGGAGAGATCTCTGGAGAGAATACCCTTCCGGTTCTGGTCACCTTACTGGATCCGGTGATGTTGTCGATGTCAGGAATAGAAGCTCCAATGGTAAGATCTTCAATTGTCAGAGGATCTTGCTTGACACCATGATAGTAAACATCAGCTCCATAATTCCAAGGGATAGCCTTGTCAGAGGAATATGGCACTGGTCTTGGAGAAGTGATAATGAGAGGCGCCACTCTAGGCAGGATCAGCAGAGGAAATCCTTATTGTGTTAACATCAGCATAGTCTTCTGGGAAATCGTCACCCCATCCGGTCGCCTTAACATCTTCAATAAGAATCTTGTAACTATCAGGAACGGTGTACTTCACCATATAATCATACTTTCCACTTGGCTGCCCCAAGGTATCCCACACAGATGGTACAGTTTCGTTCGCATTGTCGATCTTCAACTTAGACATTTCTTCACACAACTTCTGCACAGGTGGTTTCAGAAATAGTATCTCACGGTTATCCATCATGCACTGAACACGTATTCTCAACCAAGCACAACCATCAGGTGCGGATGGGCACCAACGACAATTCTGGGCATCACAGGTTGACACCGCTTGCAACAAATTCTTCTTATATCATCGAGGAATGGTCAAGTCATCTATGTTGAAAACATAAGTATCGTCGCCAACAGCATTGGAACTCTTGTCATCGTTAGGCATAGGCGCGTTGATCACATTTGGAGTCTCAACAGGAGGGTCAAACTCAATCTGCTTAGATTCAATCATATCTTGAATCTTGTTCTTCAGAGCCCAACAATCATCGCATTATGCGGCTATTAGAATGGTAAGCACACTTAGCATTAGGATTGTATTTCGGAGAGGAAGTATTGACATTCTGAGGAGGATCCCTCAAAGTAATCAGCTCTGCGTTCAACATGTGTTGCAAGGCTTGCGACAAAGGCATGTTGATCTTCAGAACTGCCTTCGCGCTGCTCGTTACGCGTTGTCCGAGGTTGTCTTGATGTAGGATTGGAGATCACAACCGCCCACGTTGAGCGGTCGGTCTTGGCTCGGCTTTTCTGACCATACACAGCATTAGCTTCTTTCTTAGTACCAAAAGATCTCTTCGCAGCATTTGAAGATGTCTCTACATGGATCTTCCCACTCTTGATACCAGCTTCAATGCGCTCGCCTGTCAATATCAGCTCGGTGAATCCGGATGAAGAACTTCCAATCAGATGATTGAAGAACGGGCCTGTCAGTGTTCCCATGAACATATCAACCAACTCCCTATTGGACAAGGGTGGTTGAACTCTGCCTGCTAGATCTCTCCATTTCTGAGCATACTCCTTGAACTTCTCGTCGCGACCCATAGACATGCTTTGTAGTTGCATGCGTGGGTGTCAACTCAAGATTGTACTTATCAGAGAAAGCATCAGCCAAATCACTCCAAGTACGGATACGATCATTCTCTAGCTGATAGTACCATTCCAACTGGGTTCCGGACAAACTCTCTTGAAAATAGTGCATCCACAACTTTCTGTCATCAGTGTGGGGATTGATCTTCTGGACATAGGACTTCAAATGCAGCTTTGGGCAAGACATGCCATCATACTTGGCAAAAGTTGGAACTTTGAACTTGGGAGGAATCACAACACCAGGAACAAGACTCAGATCATCAAAATTCAGCCCGGACATTTTCAAGTTTTCCACAGCATTCAGACGGTCTTCAAGTTGTTTGTACTTGTCATCTTCATCAGAGTGTTGGATATAATCAGAATGATCCTCTCCTCCTTTCTTTGGCTCACGATCACCTTCATCACCCTTGGTACTCCCCGGTATGGACACTTCCTTCAGAGAGCTCGTCTGACCACCTTAGGACCCCTTTGAAACGTCTACCCATGTTGAGGAGACCAACAACCTTCTTCTTCTTGTTGATGAGCTTCTTCAGATCTTCTTGGCCTTGGACCAAGCTGGTGAACATCTGTTGAACCGAGCATTCGAGCTGGAGATCTTTGACAGTCTGTTCAAGAGCCATTTCTGCTAAAATAAATAGCGAGCAAATGAGAAAACCAATCTCCAATGTACCTGTGATGCAATGTTATGCTATGCTATGCAATGTTTATGCGAATGCGATGCAATGTTTTCAAGGACCTAAGAGATTTAAATTTGTTAAACAAGCAATGAGCAAACATTTATTAGTACTTCTTTTTATTATTCTTTTTCTTTTTAAGTACAAGAGATAGTTCGAAATAATAAAAGAAAACAAAAACATCCTAAAGCTCTAAGTCTCCCATGGGCGCTTCCTCTTGGTGCCGATGTAAGCGTTGATGTTTCGCTCCTCGTGAAGTAGCTTGGTCAACTCTAGAACTTTCTTCTCGCTTGCGTAACACTGAGCTTCAAAGGTATCCCTTTCTTCTTTAAGCTGAATCCAGGATCTCTTCAAGTCTTCAAAATCGTAGGCATGTCGGGATGGAGAACAGATAGGGTACGTCACCTATAGCAACAGATTCCATAATTACTGGTAAAACAGGCGTGAATGACATCATGAGGTTTTGAGCTCGAGCTCGCACCCATTTGAGGTAAGGTTCCCAAGGAATGGAGTTCGGGTGCCCCAAAGTCTTGGTATCAGTCTTCTTTACCATGCCCCAAGCATGTATAAACCTTCGTCGGTAATTCTGGAGATCGTGATTGTAGTCGAACACAACATCTTGGAGAAGCATATCATGCGGACCATCACTTCGAGCAAAACCAAACTGACGTAAAGCTAGAGAAGGGTTGTAAGTAATACCTCCCCTTATACCAAGTAGTGGTACATTAGGGAATTCTCCACAACGCTCAATGAATGTGAAGTCCTTTTGAGAGAAAAGATTCCTACGGATATCTGAATGAGAGAGTGACATTAGTCTTTGAGACCATCTCAACCTTTGTTCATTCTTCAAAACTGATGGAGGAAGGTGCGAAATAAACCACCTTGAAAGCAACGGGATACAACACATGAGAGTTCCTTGTCTCTTAGTAGTACGAGTGTGGAGAGAATGTAGGATGTCTCCAAGTAAAGTAGGCACAGGATTGCGGGTAAGGAACAACTTGATGGCATTGATATCAATGAATTGATCCGAGTTAGGAAATAGAACCAAACCATAAATTAGCAAGGCCACAATGTTTTCAAATGCATGGAAACTCATAACTTTGAGGAATTCTCGGGCTTTCTTGATTAAGAACTTGGAAAGTAAACCCTTAACTCCACTTCTAGTTTCCCAATTGGCTTCAATATCTGAGCGCTTAAGATGTAAGGCTGATGCAATGTCTTCGTACTTAGGAACCTTTTCCAAACCGGTGAATGGCATTTGGTCAAGAATAGGTATCCCAAGTAGCTTAGAGAACTCTTCCAAGGTAGGAACCAACGATAACTGAAATGTAAAGCAATGGTGTTTCGGATCAAAGAACTGGAATAGGACATGCATCATATCTTCTTCAAAACCGAGATAACCAAATCAAAGATAACCATGTCTCTTGATGAACCGAGCATGGTCGGAATTTCAAACCAAATCTTTGAGTTGAGAAGGATACCCATGAAGTTGATTCGGATAGTCTTTCTAGAAGCCATAATCCCTACAAACAGAGCAAAGATAAATCCCTAGGTCCTTGAAATAGTTAGAAATGATATGCAATGCGGATGATGTCATGATGTCATGTTTAGCACACACAAACAATTCACACAATGAGCCTAGGTTTAAGGCTTGCATGAGGTATAGGTGATTACCCCACCAAAAGTTTGAGTTGGTTCATCCTGTCCTATAATAGTAACCGGTTCTAGGAATCTCATATCATAGATCTTTCTCGAGGCGCTTATTTCAATACGACGCCAAGTGGTCGATCGAAAATGTCCCAAAAGTCTAATCTCAATGAGCGTAGCATCGAGTATCAACCAACCTCGGTCTACACCAAAGCCGGCCATCTCACTACCTTCTAATGGCCAAGATGGGTCAATTAAGGTTCTAAAAGTTTAGTTAGCGCTTGATGACACCACGCGAAGCCAAATACTATCTTCAACTTGGGAATGAAGAGTATCGGGACAACCAAAGTGTCACGCTAACGTAGCCATCATGTTGACCGCGTAGTTATCGTCTAGCGGTCGCGATGATCTAATGCTACTTACCTAAAAGGAAACCGGATCCGTGTAGGATCCCCAACAATATAATACCCAAGCAACCCTTAAAGATAAAGCATACAAGTCAAACAAAAAGCAATAAAAGTTATCTAGAAATCCCTAAGGCAATTTCTCTTTGGGTGATGTCCCCAGCAGAGTCGCCATGTAATACGGTGAACCGACTTTGTAGGATTTTGTATCCAAATGTGCGGATAGCAAGAGTCGCCACCGACTTTTATTTTTATCCAATTAAGGGAAGGTAAAAGTAATGAAAAAGGCCTTCGTTAGATTCTCGAGTTCGGAGAATGGTTATGAAAAGGGAAGGTATTAGCACCCCTTTCCATCCGTAGTTATCTACGGGCTCTTAGTTGCTCTAGATCACTTTTTAAAATTGCTTTCTGTGTGTTTGACAAAAAATGTTTTGAAAAAGGCATTTCGCTTTGACTTTTTAATGACTCATGTAGGAGTGTATACAAAGTGTTCGGAAATGTTTTTGTGTTTGAAAAGGAATTGAATTTTGAAAAAGAGTGTGTGGTGTGAAAAACATTTTGATAGAGCAAGCAACTAAGAGACTTATTTACCCACTCAGAATTGGTCGTTTTGATGTACTTCTACATTCCTTTAGAATAACGCTAGCCATATCATTAGTTAGTAGGTAGCTCCATTCGTTGGATGTAAGCGGGACATTCGAAGGGACATCAGATGGTCATAGAAGGCAACTTGTAGGAAGTATCCTAACACATTCGAAGGGACTATCATCATTTTTCGTAGGCGACAATCGAGGGTCAAGATCATGTATTCAGAGGCGACATCGTGGGTCTTATGATCTTTGTATCGAAGGGACTATGATGATTTGTTTGAAAGCAATGGTGCTAGAATACCTCTACGTTCGAGGGACATGACCATTTTGAATCGAAAGGCATCGAGAGAGAATTACCCTAAGGGGTGCATGTGTGAAAGAAGTGTGTCAAATTCAGAATATGTTATCTTGAAAATTAGTGTGAGCTATGTCCAATTATTATCTTGCCATACACGCCTAATTACTAGCAGTTTATAGGGTGCGGAAAGTAAAATGCGGAATGTAAAGATGCGGAAATGTAAATCCTACGCTATTACATGGCTTTGGGGCAGATACATAATTTAAAATGCGGAAAATAAAGACCTAAATTAAACTATTACATCCCATGAACAGTTACATTATTGGAAAATAATATGATAAAATGATAAAGAGAAAATCGTCTGAATCGGATCAACCTGTACAAAAAGAAGAAATCGGAAAATGCGATATGAATCGAACAAGAGAAAAAATGTTAGAAAAATGCAAATTTAAATATGGAAAAATTATTATATGCTGGAAATAAGATAAATATATTAAAATAATTTTTTGGGATTTTTTGGAAAAGATTTAATAGTTAAAATGCAATTAAAAGTGAATTAAATGCAAAAATATAAATAAAAATAACTATGCATGCAAAAATATATTTTTTAATTTATTAAATTAAATAAAGGTTTTTAGAATATAAATGCAAAAGGAAATATTTTTTTGGTAATTTTTTAATGCAGAATAAAATATAGAAAAAGAAATTAAATAATATGCAAAATATAAAAAAATATGAAAAATATAGAAAATATGCAAGTTTTAAAAAAAGAATGCAAACTGGTGCCCATAGGGATCGAACTCGGGACCCTGACTTCAGACCTTGAGAACCAACGCGCTGACCGCTACGCCATGTGTGCATCTGTGTTTGAAAACGAAGCAAGTGGAATACAAGCACGCACCCTCCGATTGCCTCGTTTCCGCGCCAAGAACTTCATCGTTCTTGTTTGAATTCTGGGCATTTTGCGTCGGCCTCAGAGCGACGCTATGACCCTGGCAAACATCAAAAATGCAACACACATAATATAAATTACGTTTGAAACCATGGTTCGATTCCTCAGGTCATCCCGAGTTTAATGATATAGGTCTTGCTGGCCAATTTTTCCTGTATAGAGGAACCCTAATTCGGTACCAGGAACCCTAACTATGGCAAGTATCAATCCTGGCCATGAAAATGCAATCAAACTATGCAGAAAGCTTGCAAACCTTCATCTAAACACAAAACAAACCATAAAACATGTTAAAAATGCATGAGAATTAAAATACGATTTTGGATTTTTCAAGAACAAACCAAACACGGATTTCACGATTCAGGATGGATTCGAGCAATGTGAAGGTCTGGATCGATTCTGAATGACACAAGGAACAAGATGGAATGCTCAAAATTGCTTGAAACCACCTAAATCCAAGGCTGCTTGTTGCTTGAGAGGCACGGTTTTTTGGAGTTTGGGAATAGGGTTTCTGAGCAGTTTTTCCCTTTTTTCTTGATAGGTATGCATCATGTATTTATACTGGATGGATTTGGAATGGTTTTTGGAAAGAATTGATCAACATTCAATGGAAATCAAATTTTGATATTCTTATGAAATCAAATTTTCAAATCTTGATCAATTTCAATCCAATCTTGCCTTTCTTGCTCCAATTTCGAATTTGCTGGCATTTGTGAGTTAATTGGACCTTAAGGAAAGAATAAAATCAATCTTTGCCATTAATTTCAATTTTATAATTTATTTTAAGATTTAATTTGCATTTAAATGAATAAATTACAAATTAAATAGAAAAATAAATCAAAAATTCGTGGCTTTGGGCTTGGACACTCCTAATTGCTTGAGGAACAAGTTAGGATGAAGAAAAGGTAGGCCCATTTGCAAAAGATTTGATTTTTTGAAGTATCTCTCTTTGTGCATTCTTCCAAAATTGCCCAACTTGTGGATGGTGTAACTTGCTCAATTTTCCACATTTTTGAGTGTTCTTGGACTTTTTGGAAATCTCTAAGAGTCCTCTAAACAATGTCTTTGGTCTCATCTCAATTGGAGTTACCATGCTCAATATATCTTCAAAACAAAAAGTTGACTTTTTGTTGACTTTGAAAATGACCTGTAATGTTTTAAGCTATACCTCTCAAATGAAGCATTTTTTGGACATTCTTGTGAGACATGAAGTTGTAGAGAATTGAATTTCCTTCAAAACAAGAGGTGGTGGAAAAATTTCTGAGAAAGTATGAGAAAGTTATGATCAAAGTTCATTGACTTTTCATCTAGAAACCCTAATTTAGAAAGTTTGACTTTTGAGCAAATCTTGAGTTTTCTTGATGAATCATGATCAACCCTTGATCAAATGATGAATGTAACTTCAAAATGAGGATGTTGACCAAAAATCAGAAGTTTTGACTGTATGTTGACCACAGTTGACTTTTTGTCCAATACACCCGATTTTCAACCATCTGAGCAATTGTCTGAGGAAACTTGACTTGTGAGGCTTGAAACTTGACATGGAGAATATTTGAAGCATATGGGGAGGCATGAAGGCCATTGGAGATGTTGGAAATCCATCTTGACTTGAGAGATACCAAACCCTAGTTTGGGTTGATTGTATAGGAGAGAGTTTGTCTGATCAACTCTTGAGCATAGATGTATGAAATCTTTTGAGAAGATGGAGGGCAAATTTTGGGGTATGACACTAACTCACCATCTTCGTTTTGCTCAAGCAGACCTAAGTTTGCTCCTAAAGGCGTAACCTTGATACCAAAATAACCCTCCATATTAAAGTATTCATGCATGTTATACGTAACTCCCGGGGTTCTCCACCACCCCAACAAAATCTTTGTGAAATCTCTCCAAGTCTAAATTTTCTAGATTGAATTTCAAATAAGCAAAAGGAATCTTTTCAACCAGGTCCATATTATTCTCTCGCCACCTTCTCTGTTGATTGTTGTTCAAAACCTGGGCATAAGTTTTCGCAGACCCTTCGTGCACCCTTTGATTAATACCTTTATTCTGCTCCGTATTTAAAACTTTTGCTCCTTTTATCTCAACCACTGACTGCTTCTTACACGTCTCCTTCTCACGACCAGAAACACGATTGAAACGCAACATATTTGCATGAGTTTTTCTCAAACCTATAACGATGTTATCCAACTTGATTGCCATCATTCTTTCATCCCCTACATTAAAAAATCTCACAAAACCAAAACGTTTTCCCCTCATGTCTCTTTTTAGTGGAATGATGACTTCATCAATCTCACCAAAATTCTTAAAGATTGCATACATTTCTTTTGCTCCAAAGTCTCCTGGTATCTCTGTAAAGAAAAAAGATGTGGTTTTGTGCGCCTTAGGGTTGACCTTCCTTCTATCCTTGCTAGTTTTCCAATCCCGCTTCCCCACCGTTTGGTTTCTCCTGCTTCTAACCTGTTTCCACTCTCCGGCCCCATTTGTTGGGAGGTGAGACATTTTTGTTATTAAAAAATGTTGTATTCACCTAAATTTTTTACTAAAAGATTAAAACATCCATCAGGAGTAAGAATTCCAAAAGATGCAATATAAAAGTGGTAGAGTCCAAAGATTTTACTCTCTCTTCTTTCTTTTTCACCAAAAGCATACAAGAGAATTGGTGGTCTTCTTTTTTTCTCTCTACCTCTTCGACCTCTCTCTCCTCCATTTCATGCCAATCAGACCAATAATGCTAGCTATTACTATAAGGTAAATATAGGAAACGCATGAAAAGTGAGTTTTGTGTTTCTAATTTAAGAATATAGTTTGATTATTCAATACCCTCATTTTTTATTTTTTATACTCCACATCATATTCTCTTCCTTCTATCTAATAATTTAACACACATTTAAGTTTTGCTCACTATAATGATTTTGTTTAATTAAATTCAACACTCAATCTCACCACCATTCATAACACACTAAAAATCTAAATATTCACAATAATCAAACTAATAAAATATTACAAAATATTACATGGAGCCTCACTCTCTCCTCATTCAACATGTTGAATGTTTTCAACACCAATTAATTTAGTTTACTTTCAACACCTCATTCAACATCTCGTTGAAAACATTCAACTATTAATTTTTTTTCAACAGCACCATTGTGTATAGCCTAATGTACAAAAGTAGACAAATACTGTAATGGCATGATGGTTGTTGTTGGTGCACAAGGATAAAAGAGAATAATGATGGAAATAAGAAAGAGGATAAAATAAGGAATGAATTACTATTAATGAAATAAGAGTACCTATTTATACACAACTAAAAGTAAAAAAAAACTAATTAAAAACAAATCCTAATCATAATCTTGATGATTAAGTTATACGATACTCACAGTCAAATAACAAATACTAAAGTACCCTAATAATTACAAAAATGCCCTTACAAGTTCAACAACTTCTAACAACATTAGAACCTCAGAACTTCTGACTCCCCTCAGAAGTTCTGGATATGAATTATTCTCAACACCATCCCTTAATTCATATCCATCAAAATCTACAACACCAATTCCATCACTCAAACAGATAAGGTGTTCAGTCTTGACATCCTACATCAGAACATCTGCAGCTTGCTTCTGGTTGCAACTTCCCGTAAGTAATGTGTCATCACCATAAAGACACACTAGAATCATATTTCTTCCAGAATTTTTCACATACACACCATACTTCATCTCATATTTCTCAAACCATTGCTTCTTAGAAAATGAATCAATCTTCTGAGTCCAAGCTCTGGGTTCTTTCTTCAATCCATACAGAGCTTTGTGTAACTTATACACCATCCCTTCCTGATTCTTTTTCATGAAGCCAGGAGGTTGTGACACGTATAACTCCTCTTGTAATGGACCATTCAAAAATGCTGACTTTACGTCCAAATGCATTAGCGGCCAACTTATATTCGCAGCTAAGGCAGTCACCAATCTGATTGTTTCATAACTCGCTACAGGAGAAAAAACCTCAAAATAGTCTCGTCTAGGTTTCTAAATAAAAACCCTGGCCACTACCTTTTCTTTGTTCTTGCCAACTGATCCATCTGGATTAAACCTCACCTTAAAAGACCATCTGACGCTAATGGCTTTCTTCTCCCTTGGAAGCTCAGTTAACTTCTAAGTCTCAAGTTCTTATTTCATGGTATTCAGCCACGCTTTCTTCTTGAGAACATATTCATTAGCTATTTGTTTAGAATCTCCTTCTGATTCTGGAATCGTATCTCCTTCTGGACTTTCTTTAGAAGTTTTATTTCCACCAGAAGTTCCACCTTTGTTAGCTTCTGGACCTTGTCCAGAATCATCACCTTCAGAACTTCCACCAGAAGTTCCACCTTTGTTAACTTCTGGACCTTGTCCAGTACCATCACCTTTAGAACTTCCACCAGAAGTTCCACCTTTGTTAACTTCTGGACCTTGTCCAGAGCCATCATCTTCAGAAGTTGGATCGCCTTCAGAAGCTCTTGCTTCAGAAGTCCCACATTCAGAATCATGATCACCGTCAGAGGCTGGACTAGAAGTTCCACCTTCAGAAGCATGACCAATGTCAGAGTCTGGACTACCTTTAGAAGTTCCTCCTTCAAAAGGTCCACCTTTAAAGTCATGATTTCCACCAAACATTTGATCATCTCCAGAAGCTTGTCCTCTAGAACCTACGTCTTCATAGTTTTCCCTTCCAGAAGCGTGATCAGTTTGGTCACCTCCAGAAGCTTGTCCTCCAGAACCTATGTCTTCAGAGTTTTCCCTTCTAGAAGCACGATCACCACCAAATTCTGGATTATCATCAGAATCTGGATCAGAATCAGATTCACTATCTGACTCATCCTTAGAGTCTCCAGGAGATTCTTTATCTTCTGACTCTAACTCTTCTTCAGAACCTTCATGTTCTAACTCATCTTCAGAACCTTCAGGTTCTGACTCATCTTCATAACCTTTATGTTCTGACTCATCTTCATAACCTTTATGTTCTGACTCATCTTCAGAACCTTCATGTTCTGACTCATCTTCAGAAGCAAAATCCCCTTGAGATTCTAACTCTTCTTCTGTAACCTCATATTCTGACTCATCTTCATAATCTACAAAATCATTTTCTGACTCTTCTTCAGAAGTTTCAACTTTTGACTCTTCAATATCATTTTCTGACTCTGACTCATAAAGGGACACTCCTTCAAAATCAGAATATTCAGAGTCATCTTCATCCCCTTCAGATTCAGAAAATGACAACCTCACAGGTTCCTCGTCAGATTCATAAGTCGTCAATAGCATAAGTTCATCATCTGAATCACCTCTGGATATATTCGCTTCTTTTGATTTCTTTTCTTTGTTTGACCAACAATCTCTAGCAAAATGGCCAAACTACTTACAACAGTAACATTGAACCTTTCTCTTCTCCCTTCTATTATGATGTTTCTCATCAGAATAGAAAGCTTTTGACTTTTGGAATTTATCACCACGTCTATCGTGCTTCTGGTCCTTCTCGACAAAAGAAGCTTTCAGAGCCTGCTCCACTTACCTCTCAGAAGTTCTGTCAGTCAAAAGCAACTCATGCGCTTCTAGACTACTTTGCAGCTCTTCAATTTTCATGGTTTCCAGATCTTTGGAGTGTTCAATAGCAACCACAATGTAATCAAACTGAGGAGTAAGTGACCTCAGAACCTTCTCTAAGATTACTTGTTCAGAAAGTGTTTCTCCACAAGCCTTCATCTGATTAGTGATCAGAATCACTCTTGAGATATACTCAGAAATCTTCTCACTGCTCTTCATGTTAAGATTTTCGTATTGCTTTCTCAAGGACTGAAGCTTCACCTTCTTCACTGATGCGTCACCACCGTAACATCTGACCAATGTGTCCCACGCCCCCTTTGACGTCATAGAATCTGCAATCTTTTCAAACACATTCGCATCCACACACTGATGGATGTAGAACAAAGCTTTCTGATATTTCCTCCTTTTATTTCTCTGCCTCTTTTCTTCTCACAGAATCGAATGTAACCATCGGTAACAAGCTCCAGAACATCTTGAGCTCCAAACAGCACACGCATCTGGATCATCCATCTATTCCAGTTTTTGCCATCAAAGACTGAAAGTTTGGTGCTTATGTTGCTATTTCTGTTCATCTTCTTCCTTGTGCAAATATCCTTAGATATTAACTCACACAGTGTTTCCCAGCCCACAAACAGAAAAACGATTCTTGTTCTAGATTCAACGTGAAACCTAGAAGCAAAATCAAACACACAGACAACTCACAGTCACTCGTGTTTCCCTGAATTCTAAACTGGAAGCTCTAGATACCAATTTGTTGGTGCACAAGGATAAAAGAGAATAATGATGGAAATAAGAAAGAGGATAAAATAAGGAATGAATTACTATTAATGAAATAAGAGTGCCTATTTATACACAACTAAAAGCCCAAAAAAAAACTAATTAAAAATAAACCCTAATCCTAATCTTGATGATTAAGTTATACGATACTAACAGTAAAATAACAAATACTAAAGTACCATAATAATTACAAAAACGCCCTTAAAAGTTTAACAACTTCTAACGGAATTAGAACCTCGGAACTTCTGACTCCCCTCAGAAGTTTTTGATATGAATTATTCTCAACAGTTGTTATGTCATGATTGCTTGACACGACTCATGAGTGCTCGCAGCTGTTTCGCAAGTTGCAACACCAAATTCTTCAACAATCATTCATTATTTATTTAGTGTATGTTTTAAAATAGAGAGCGTGTCAAAGTAGTAAGTATATTTTTTAAAAAAATGTATTATTAGATTAGAAATATGAAAAATTGAATTTTTATAGTGAGCACTTGACAACTTGCTTAAATAGATGAGATGAGAGACTATTTGTTCATGTTATATAGCACATTACGCAGATAGAGACGAAAATATTCCACGCTTAGGACTCTTAGTGATTTTTTTTTGAAGGTGAGAGTATTTCTTATAAAATTAAGAGTAATTTATTTTTAATGATATATATTAATAAAGTTTTATTATATAAAATAAATTAAAAAATTTAAAATATTAAATTTATGAATTTTTTTAATTATTTTTTTTATTTAATATAAAAATCATTACTCATATATATATATATATATATATATATATATATATATATATATATATATATATATATATATTTTAATTTCATTTTGAATCTTTACAATTTTAAATTATACGGTAAATTTGATTGATATAGATGATGTAGTCAAGAATTTAATTTTTTTAACTCTTTCAATCAATTTAAAAATTCAATTGGTTCTAGCAGAAATTATTGATCCTAACCAATAAAGACATTTGTGCTTTTTTGGGTCTTTCATTTATGATTGGTCAAATATTGTTTATTTGTACCCAAGAAATTTAGGACCCCCGTTTGGGTGGGTTTTAATTTTCTATTTTGAAAAATCAAAAACAAATATTAATTTCCACTTTAAAGTTCTGAGTTGAAATTCTAATTGAAATATCACATTTAAAAAGAAACAACCAAAATAGTAATGACACTCTTTGTCTCTTCTACCCATTTTTTTCTACTGAGTAAGGGTGGGAATAGGTCAGGTCGACCTACAGGGGCATATGACCTAGCTTATATGAGGCCAGACCAGACCTATTTCTTAAAAAGGTCAGACTTAAACTTTTTCAAAAGCCTATTAAATTAAATAAGTCATGCTTAAGTTATTAAAAAAGTCTATAAAACCTTATAAACCGGCCTATATATATATATATATATGTTATTTTTAGTTTATAATCTATAAGTCTTTTTTAAAAGTAATATTATTATTAAAAATTCGGTCAATTTTAACATTGGGGTCATATGGCTCACGCCGTGAACATATGTGTCATATTTAGTGGATTTTTTTTTAATTGTCAGATATTCTTTCCCGTGCCACATCAGATAATTGAAACTTAATATATTACGAAAACATGTGGTATTCTATTCCTTACCATTTGTCCTAACCGAGTAACACCATTGGAAAACTACAAGAAACTCCATGGAAGAATCTCTACATTTCAGCGAAGAATCGTGACCTAAGGTATGGTTATTACATTACATGTTAACAGATTCATTTTTTCTTTCTTTTGGGTCTCTGAAACAGATAATGAGTAAGTTTAGTGTTATTGTTCATCATGGAGGGAAGGTTGTTAGAGAGAATACGATGTTTTATAGGGGTGGGGGTTCAAGCAACCGTGTTCAATCTTGATAGAGAAAATTGAGATGTTAAATACATTTTGAAACTGATGCTTGATTGTGGATACAAGAGTAATTTGTTTAGGATTTGGAGCAAACTTGAAGGTATATATGAATCCTTTTTTGAAGTTAAAAGGGACGAACTTGCTTTGGATGTTTCTAATTTTTCGGTTGGTAACAACATTGAAGGACATTTATATGTTGAGCATAATGTGAATGACAACAAAGTCAAGGTGGTTGAGCCTCAATGCATTGAAATGAGTGTAAAATATGATCAAAGTGAGGAAGAAATTGATGATGATGATGATGATGCAGTAAAGATTAGGTTTGATGATGCTAAGGATGAAAGAACAACTGCCATGGATGATGGTTTTAAACTCATTGAAATAGAGAAGCCCAATTTTGATAACAATAGAGTTGAAGTAAATGAGATATCATTAAGGTATAATAGGTATGCTATTAAGCCACCTAAGAAGAACTTGCCTACAAAGAAGGAGAAGGTTATTATTGTTGTACCTAGTAGGTTGGCCAAAGGAATTTAAAAAGGTGGTGGTGAAACAAGGGATAGGGAAGAAGACCAATATGTGAGTGATGAGTAGGGTAGCTCTGATCCAGATACATTTATGCCTAAGTATGAAAAATATATGAAGGAACAACTAGGCAAAGACTACGAATTTAAGCTTGAAAAGAAATTTAATTTCTTAACTGATTTCAAGGATGCTTTAATTGAGTGGTCAGTTTTGAGTGAAATTGAAATTACATTTGTGAAGAATGAAAAGGATGAAGTGAGGGTAGAATACAAAGGTAAATGTGGGTTTTTGGGTCTATGCTCTAAAGTAGGTAGAAGTGAGACTTTTCAAATAAAAACATGGGTGGGCACCCACACATGTTCTAGGATTTTAAACAATATAAGTGTTAAGTCCAAGTGGATTGCAAAGGCTATAGTAAATAAGATGCAGAGTAGTTAGAAGATGAGGATTGCATACATCATTCAAGACATGAGAAAGACCTACTCAATTGGTATTACACCAAGTAGGGCATGAAAGCCCAAAGATACATCTAAAGGATTAGTTGAAGGTGATGCGTTTAGACAATATGCTATAATTTGGAGGTATGTAGCTGAATTGAGAAGAATGTTTGCTGGGAATACAGTTAAAATCAATGTAGATAGACCTAACCCATATATTTAGCCCAGATTTGGGTCTAATTTTATTTTGATGGCTGCAAGGTTTTACTAATGGTTGTAGACCCTTTATTAGTGTGGGTGGATGCCACTTGAAGACAAATTTTGGTGGTCACTTGTGGATAGTTGTAGGAAGGGATCCAAATGACCAATATTTTTCATTGGCATTTGGTGTGGTTGAAACTAAAACAAAATATAGTTGAAGATGGTTTTTGCAACTGTTAATGGAAGACCTATGCCAAGATAGAAGATATGATTTCATCTCAAACTAACAAAAGATATATGGTTGTTATATGTTTGTATTATATTGTTTGTTATGTTAACTTTTTCTTTTGTTATGTTAACTTCTGCATATGTTGTGTAACGATTGGTCAGTTTTTTAAAGAGATGTTTGAAAAAATTAAACACAAATTATGCCTAAGATATTTGTATACAAACTTCAAGAAGAAATTTGATGGGGGAACCTTAATCATAGATATGATGATGAGAAAAGCTAAGGCACCTTAATCAAAGATCTGATCTTGGGGTCAACTTAACCAACCTTTGTACAAGAAGGTACGTAACAGACCAAAGAAGTTAAGATTCAGAGAATTGGGTGAGGATGGTACAAGAGTGAGGAGAGATGGAGTGACTTATAGATGTACCAAATATGATCAAATGGGACATAACTCAAGAAAATGCAAAGCTACAACTCAGAATCCAGATGCACTAAAAAGAAAGGTAAAATTTGTATTGATGTTATAAGTGTCATGATTTTATTTGTTGGTTTGGGTCAGTATAATTGTATTGATTTTATCTATTATAGAGAAATGCTCCTATACACTATGCTAAGTCAGGTAATGCACAAACTAGAGCAACAAATGAATATGCACAAGATGACTGTTACGCACAAGTAGATACACAAGATGGCACTGATGCACAAGCAGATGCATAAGACAACACTAGTCATAAGAAATAACCATGATCAATTTCAAGACACCCTTGAACCTTGATCTTGCGACTTGAATTCACTTGTTTCCAATTACCATTTTCTGCTTAGGTAATCTAACAAGACCACAATAAATATTCTTCAACCATTATTGACTCCACCTGATTTCAAATTCCTTTCCGAAGGTCCTTCTTTCTTAATGTTTCAACCCTTATACAACATAAAAAGCATAACACCCAAGGCTGGCATAATCATCCCTTTGAGATGTTACAATCTCTCTTCTTATCTTATCATGAGTTAAATGATAATCAGAGGCCTCTGTAACCTTTTCGTCACTACTACTAGTATCCATAGTGGAAAACACCATCTCAAACTGAGCTTTCGTTGTTGTAGTTTCTAAAAGCTCCATCCCTTGGGTTCTTATATTCTTTATCTAAAACATCTCTCTACCAACCAAGTAAGCTACTTTGACACCAACCTTACCCCAAAAATTCAATGAAAACTCAACAGTCTTATGCATCTTTATCTTAGGTCTTCTACAAAATTCATTAAACTGTTCAGAAACAACCTTTAGGCAAATCATCATGCATATACTTTAAATATCATAGCTCGTTCTTGTTATGAAAGTATTATCTAGTTAATGATGAATTAACAACAACATTTGAACCTTACAAAATAGATAAACTAAATATTTTAGACCTTTTAACATTGATCACTTTATCATGCGAAATCTTCAACACCCCACATTCAACTCTACTGCAAAATCCTGGATCATTAAACATACTTTTGGAAAAAAAAAATCCTTAAGTTCTAAAATATACCTCACATTATAAATAAGAAACTCAAGATAATCGAAAATTTTAAATTTGATCGTACAAATATCATGATACTTGTAAACCTTATTATCACCAAGGCAGACTAGTCCACCTTGTTCCAGGTTCAAAGTCTTAAAGTATTCTATTCTTGGACAAATGTGATAAGAACATTTTGAGTTTATGACCCAATTGTATTTAGTCTCCAAACTTGATACCATTTGTGCATCAGTACTCTTTATCATGTCAAGAAAATTGAGATTAAGCTATTGATTAACTTTACTTGCAGAAATAATAAGAAACCATCACCGCCAAACTTTATTGTTTCTAGAGAAATGGGAAAATTTCGATAAAACCCAAAAAAAGAAGAAAGATCTAGGTACGAGGGTTGGTTATGCAAGGGGAAAGTAATAGTACCCCTCACATCTATGGTGCCACGTAGGACCCTCTTGAAAATTTATGTTAGGCTAAAATGGTTGTTCGTAAAAAGATTGGGGAGATAAGAAAAGAAGTATATTTTTATTTTTTTTTATTCGCCAAGACTTCAAGAGCCTTGTGCCTACATACCTTATTTGTGCAATGAAATAATCAGAACCAAGTAGTTCTTCTAAAAAAAAAATGATGTTTGTTTGATTGATTTTAATGAAAAGACATTTCATCATTTTCAAGTGGAAAACTCAGCTTATCACACACAAGTATGAGAAAGTGGACATTTGCATCATCTCGATAGAGAACTTTGGCTTGGATATAATCAACAAGCATGTCTCTACATTCAAGTGGAAAATGTCAACATCTCTCAATCATACTATGGAAACAAGAGATTTACATCACTACAAAAAGATGACTTATGTTTAATCTTTTTGAAAAGTTTGAAAATAAAAAGTGCAAGAGCACAAAATTGATTTGATGAGGTTTGAGTTTTTTAGTGTTTTGAAATTGTTTTGATATGCTTAGGTGTTTTAACATTTATTGAAAAAAAGTTTTGAAAATCACTTGACAAAGTCAAGGTTTATTTTGAACATGGTTTTAAGTTTGAAACAAGAAGGTTTTGAAAAAGGGAGAAGATTTTGAAATTTTAAGAATGGGAGAAAATGAAGAGACTACCGTAAAGCATAAAGTAAAAGACATGAAATAAATGGTCTCATTGTAAGGTAGCCCAAGAGAAAGCCTATGTGTGTGCAAGTGAACTAACCGGGATGAGGCAAGCAATTGAACTTAGACAAACTTAGAAATCCCGTTCCTTTGGATTAAGCAAGCATTAAGCATCAGATGAATATCACAAAGTTCAGACAAAGTCACAAAGCTCAAAGATCTCAGGACAAGGCCAATGTCTCAGATGAAGCAACAAAGCATCAGATTAAAATAACTAAAGCAAAGCCAAATTTTAAATGGTGATAAATGTTGCATATGAATTTCTAAGGTCTCTGATACAAACTCCAAGCATGGAAACTTAGATCTAAGTCCAAAAGTCCAATTCCAAGCAAAAGATAGTAACAACAAGGTCGTGGATCAAAGATTAAAAGTTTGTTAGGGTTTTGATCTTTTATTAAAGTTTTAGACCTTTGAAGGTAAGCAAACAAAATAAAAACAAAAGATAAAAATTACATGAAATGATAAATGACTTGAATGATAAATGGTAAGAAATTAAAGTTCACAAAGTAAATGGCAAGAAATTGAATGACATTAATGTATAACAGTATAAGTGCAGAAAAGTAAAGTTAGCACAATAATATGAAGTTAATGTTAGTGTTAGTAGTTAATTAACCAATTCGGGACAATTTAGTGATATGTTAAGCAACCGTAATTGCACTTATGTAGAAGTCACAACTATCTGAGGCATGGATATAGTAATGCAAATGTAGTGCATGTTAAAGAAATGATACAAAGTCATCCTCATAAAATAATGCAATACCATGATTAAAACAAAACAAAAAGAAAGAAGAAGAAGAGATCAAGCACAAAGGCATTAGGATTGGATCATTACTTGAATTCATCAATCAATCCAAAGTACAAAAAATGATCAAATGATCATTTGATGGTAAATTTGGAATGAAGAAATTTCAACAAGCACAAATCCAAAGTACAATTGAACAAGATGAGCGTCAATCAACCACAATTGACCAAGTCAACCAAAAGTCAAAAGTACCAATCATCAAAAACAAATAAATATATATATTTAAAATGAATTTAAAATGGTTTGAAATGGAAATAAAATAGAAAATTCAAAGGATGTATAAAAATACCAAATAAAACAAAAATTTGAGAGGGTAAAAAAATTACAAGGATCAAGATCTAAAAAATTGGACTAAAAAAAATTTCAAAAAGATGGAGAAATAATTGTTTGAAGTTAATTAAAAATAAAATAAAACGAAAAAAGAAAAAAAATGCTAAGAAAAACCTTTAAATTCTAAGAAAAATATATACGATATAAAATGTTTTTTATGATTTATGAAAAAAATTTGGCGTTAAAAAGGTTTTCGGAGCTATGAGAAATAAATCAGAGAAGTTTAAAACATTTTAAATCAATTTAAAACAAATAGGCAACCTGTCGGGAGGCGATTGGCCATATTCAAACATTGGAACCAAAACACATGCAACAGTCACCGTCTACCTCCAACCTTCGTGATTTTTACATATCAATGAACTAGTTATTTTAAGCTTAAACAACGCACATTTTAGCTTTAACTAACATCATCCTTCATGTCTCTTGACTTCAGAATAATTTATTTCTTCTGAGAAAAGAGAATATTACAAAAAATGCAGTAACCCTAACTTGTAACTACCTTTCCCAAGTAAGCTTCAAAGTCAGAAATACGGGAATTAGTTTGAAGGTTGCAAGGCACGACAAGCTTGAACAATGCTTCATACAACTTCAGAGGATACCGACGAAGAGTTCTGGGTGAATAAAGGGACTTCAAACAAGCTGAAATCAAAGTGAAGTTTTTTGGTTTTTGGAGGGTATCAAGCTCGATTTTTAGAGGATTTTGGAGGCTCTATAAGCTTTCAAATGAAGGAAAAAGATTTATCTATTTATAGGAAAGGGAGTGAGATTATCATACATGCCAATTTCAGATCACAAATGTGCGAACCAACTCTAGAATTTTCCAATTTTTGCAATCGTGTGAGGCGAGGTGAAAAGCATGACCCAAGACTTAAAATGAGTTGTTTTAGACTTAGTGGGAGGCGTTTAGTAACAAAAGACAAGTTCAAAAATAAAATAAGCTGAGAAACACGAAAGGTTTGTTTACCTAGTTCAATTAAATGATCTAGGACTAGGGGAGAGAGAAGCTCTCAAATTCTCTATACTATAAAAGTTGTTACAAGAGATTGCAAATGAGTTACAAGAAAATAGTCTTCCAAGTTCCCAAGAACCCACCCTATTTTCTACCCACGCGTTTCCCAATCTTTCCAAATCTCAATATAAGAAGTACAAAAACCGAAGATATTTAGAAGTATTTCTCAATCCCTTTAGATAATTCCAAAGGCTTCTAAAAAACTACGTCTTTCTAAGTTTTCCCATGGAATTCCCTAAACCCTTATTTCTCCTTTTTGCTCTAAAACTCTAAAATTTCCACATTATAATAACAAAAGATATACATATTTTTAATTTCTAAAACCCAACAAATTAATCCCAAAACACAACCCATTAACAAATGGATCCATGAACCGAACCGGAAAGTTCTAAAGCACGCAAACTGAGTAAACTCGCTGAAATATCAAAAAAATTGAACAGTGTATGGATACTCCCACAAACCCTAAAAACCATTCACTGACCGTCACTACTGATACACCATTGCTTGGCTTCCGTACATTAAGACATCGTACGAGCCTTAGATTTCCAGCCTCCGCCTCCATAATCCTCTATTGACGCTTTCATCCGACCACTGGGACTCTGGCACCACCATTTTTATTTTTGCCCCGATTTCAGAGTATCTGACTTTCTGAAATACTTTCCGAAGTTTAAAATTTTCTAGTTTATGAAATATTTAAATAGGTTTTCTTTCACTTTATCAACAATAGTTTTAAGGCATACTTCAACAAATCATATAAGTGATAAAATACTTATCACATCCCAAAGAATTGATGTTGAAGGGACCGTAATATTCAGTATCCTCGATCAATAAATATGTTCAGATTTCCTCTATTTTTGTCTTCATTTTGTTTTCCATATAAAGAAATTGTTCCATCTTTTTTATTGTTTGTATCAAAAAGATTCCTCATATAATATGTGATACATGAGTGGTTACATTAGAATCAAGCCACTAAATATTACTTTTTACTTCAATAAGATTTGATTTAAAATTTATGGAAATATATTATATACATATCTTTTTAAACCACGTCCTCATTTTAGAGTAATCCTTGTTTATTGTCCATACTCTTTGCAAATATAACCAAAATATTCCTTTTGGACTCCACCCTCGTTAACCTTAAGTGAGTATTTTCCCTTCTTCTTGTATTTATTACCAGTCTTGGATTTACTTTTACAATATCAATAATGACTCGCGAGATAAATAAAATGATATTTCATTTTGTTTAACTCCCCTTCTTCTTTAACCAACATGGATTTAATTTCCCAAAAATTCCTTTTTTTTTTAACGGTGTTGTAGTTCACTTTGAGCTTAGCAAACTCAAGAGGAGCGAGTTAATGACAAAATGTACAAAAATAGATCATTCACATCCATACCTAAGGACTTCAACTTTTCTGTAAAATTTTATATTTAAGTCACATGATCATGAATGGGTTGAAACCATTCAAAGTTTTAAGTAGTCACATCATTAGTTAAATTTCCCATAACTTATTTGTCACTAATATCATAATGCGAGTACTTTTTCACATTGTTCATAAACATCCTAGTAATTTCTATTTTGGGCATAAATTGTTTAATATTTTCAGCCACTATCAGTTTCAACAAGTTCAAAGATAACCTATTATACCTTTCTCAAGTCTCATATAGAGAACTTTCATCTTATGTATTTTCTATTGAAATGGCTACATACTTTTCATCCATTGTCAATGTCATGCCCAAGTCCATAACACCTAGTTGAAACCATATTTTTTTAAGATCAATCAATATAGTTCATCACATTGAACTTTGCCATTGCATTTCCCAAAAAACACATTTATAGGTTAATGTTTTGAATATAATTTATGGTTTCAAACTGATTATAACACAGTTCCTTTGCTTTCGGACTCGAGATCTAGGTAATACATAAATAGTTTTCAATAATTTATAATGATGTTAGATATATACTTTACTAGGCAAACAAACATATTCAAAAAAACATGAGTATATATCTTTAGATATACAAGCAACACATATGTAAAAAAAACTTTAATTTCAGTAACTATCTAAGTTATGATCAATTGTTGTATGGTTTATATATGCATTATGATAATGAATATTGTTGTGTTCCAGAACCACAATCGTTGGTTCAAATCCACAATGAAGCATTGGGTCTTGTTCCAATGGTGACGTAGGTGGGCCTGCAATGTTAGCCAAAATGTTCCAACATTGGTGTGAGTATCGAGAAACTAAGTCATCAATTAAAATTTATTTAAAATTTTCTCTATATCTCGTACCTCAAAGGATCCTGTTTGTGGTTTGTGGATTATTTCTATCCTCTAATCAACCAGGATGCCCAATGTCTATATAGATAGTAGGAAGAGTTTCAAGGATCATTATATTTTGGTAACTGCTCTATTTGCGGAGGGTTGCTATGTTTCCTAAAATACCCCTAACACCCTTTTAAAATATCCCAATGATCCTCACCATGATTTTTCATAAATTAACTTACTATGTTGATAGCAAATGCTAAGTATGATCTACTATAGGCCATACAATACATAATGCTTTCAACCTCACTTGCATATGGAGTACTCTCCATTAACTTCTTCTCTTCTTCGACGTATAGTAACATAAAGAGTGTTGATAATTTTAGCGTCATGCATTCTTAACCAAGGCATGCATTAAAATAATGTTTGCCCCCAAATAAAATAATGCACCTGGAATATATAAGCTTCTTATAGTACATAGAAGGGTGTATGGTGGATATGATAATGTGACAGGATGTATGGTTTATGACTATTTTTTCTATCTTCATCACACTTTTCCCTTGGACCTTTTTTCTTCCTCGCTTTTTCTAACTCTACTTAATATTTATTATCCTTGTACATCTTCATAATCACTTTCAACCTCAATTTTTTTTATGACAACATTTGATAGTGATTGGCCTTTAACAATATGGAGAATATATTCTTCCTCAGACTGGTAACAATCACCTTTCATCTTTCATGGGATTATCCAATGCATTTTTCTCATTTTTTATGGTTGCATGTGCTAAAAATTATTTTGATAGTTGTCCAATATTTGTCTCCAAGTTCCTAATAGATGTTTTGTTGTTCTTGCTAGTTGTTTCTTGATCTAGTTTCATGTTTTTGAAATTACCATGTGCAACAAGATTGATTTGTAAAGCAAGCTTTATACAACACCATGATCAACAAATATACATATGTTCAAAGTAAATATACAAAAATAACCCAACAAAAGAGAAATACACAAAGATTAAGAGAAATGAACCAAAAATCTCCTGATTTGTCAATGCGGATTGATGATCAATCCATCCCGGATCATCCGTATGCAAGCTCTAAAGTTGTTTTCTAAGCTATCTCTACCCAAAAATGAAGGTTTGATGGATTGGGATAAAAAAACCAAAACATAACTTTAAAAAAAAAAGTTTTTACCCCTTTTAACATATTTTTGTCCTGCCAGTTTCGCCGGGCGAAATACACCAGAAGCAACAGTAGAAAATTCTGCATTGTTTCGGTCATAACTTGAGAATCGTAACTCGTATTTGCGCTCGGTTCTAAGTGTTGGAAAGCGTATTCAATTTCCTATATAACCATGAATAAATACCATGATTTTATTACTATTTTAAATATGTGGAAATCTTATTCTTTGCTTTGTGCATTCCCTTTTATTGCTCAAAATCACGCATTTGAAGTCGTGTCTTCAACACTTTATTGCTCATGATCCAAATACGCATCAATACCTACAAAACTATCAAACAATACAATATTTACACAAAAACATGATTATACTCAATATGTACAAATACACACACAATTTGAGGTTTATTCAAACAATATTAACAAAAAGAATGGATGAGTGTCGCAAATTATATACACACAATAATGACATTTTGGCACTTATCAACCATCAGCTCGGATACCACTAATGGGTCAAGAGGGGGAGCATCCATATTGGGTTAAGAGAAATACACGGTTGATAAAGAAACCACATATTCACCTAAAACCTTAAGGCATTGCATACATGAGCCCTCTCACTTATAAAGTGCTCAACCTCCACTTTTCCAAGCAATGTGGGACTTCCAACTCATGCTTTAGTATAAGAAATCTCCTTATTCACATGTTAATGTATCCACAATGGCCCCCTTCAAACAAAAACTATTTCTTCCACATACACTTGTACTGTTATTCACCTTTTTACCACGTCACAGACAAATCAATATGACATGTCGTGTTACCACCATTGTGTTAGAAAAAATTCCTATACAAGGAGTTATTCCCGTACTCAAACCATTAGTTATGATACCACTGATTGGCCATGATGAGGAGCATCCACATTGGGTCAAGAGAAACACACAAGTGAGAGAGACACCACAATTTCACCAAAAACTTAAAGGCATTGGGTATAAGTGTCATCTCACTTATAAAATGATAAACCTCCATTTTCCAAGAAAAATGGGACTTCCAACTCACACTTTAATATCCTTCTTCGGCGTGAGTCTATCCATAATGTTTTCCCTCAAGGTTAATCTCTTTCATCCATATATACTTGTATAGTCATTAACACCTTTACCACATCACATAGCCTCACTATCACCATTGGTTCATGAGAATGAGCATCCATATTAGGCCAAGAGAAATACACAAGTGAGAGAGACACGACATATTCACCCATAACCTTAAGGAATTGGATATACAAGTCTTCTCACTTATAAAATGCTCACCCTCCACTTTTCTAAGAAATGTGAGACTTCTAACCCAAACTTAAGGTATCCTCTATTTGAGAATATTTTATTGGTTGATGTTGTTGATTTTGATCTTGGTGTTTATTGTTATTAATCATTCAGATATTGTGGTTGCAGTCTTTGTTGAGATTGCTCTTGTTATTATTGAGATTGTTAATGTTGACTTTGGTATAGTAGTTGTTGTCTCTAATTTTTATTTTGATATTGTTGATCTTGATTGTATCCTTGCTTATGATTGTCACTCCACCTTAAATTTTGTTGGTTTCTCCATGCAAATGTTTATGTGTTTGAAAATGGATTATTCCTCTGATAGTTACCTACATAATTAGCTTCTTCAACGTGGAAACCTTCTAAGCTACATTGTCCATTTTCATAACCACAATCGCAGTAATCACATATGAGAGCTTGTTGTACATGTGTTTACCTGGTGTTGTCCCCTTTGAAAGTCAACTAATTATTTGTTAATATCAAGCATATTAGCATGTTATGGTCTTCTTTAAATCAACAATCCCTAGAAACGACATAATTTTGTTAGAATAAATTAGAAGTGTAAGATAATTTGTACCAACAAAAACCACAAGTGTTGCGTAAATTTATATCGTCTCCACAAGCAGGGAGCGGTGCGAGCGCTATTTCATTAACGCGGACATTAAAAAATAAATATTTTATTAACACTTTCATGCTGAAAACATACTAACAAATACCCATAAAAATTCAAATTTCATAAATAACAATAAAATATTTTTAAATACATAATATATTAATAACAATAAAAATTTCAAATACATATTAATATATATAATAAAAATAATATTACTAAATTGTATTATTGATAATATTAAAACAACTAATAAAGTCACATGTGTTAGTACTTAGCACTAGTACTGATTTATCACACAAAATTATCTAGGGATACAGCTAATGCCTATTAGTAATGCCTAATAGAAAGTGGAAACCCCGCTAATAACACAATAATAAAATAATTAAAATAATAATGGTCTGCCACTTTCACTTTTACAAAAGTAAGGTTCAAAAGTCTTTTATCACGTGATGGAGTTAAAAACACAAAAATAAAGAAATCGGAGCATTAAAAAAAATCAAAACCACACAAAAGTTGAACAAGGAACAAAGCAAGAACGGAAGGGAGAACAAAAAAGCTTATTTCTTCTTCTTCTTTTCCCAGATCTGAGAAATCAGAAAAACTGGCCGCTTTAGCCGCTCCGCGACCCGCGATTGTGGCCGCTTCAGCCGCACCCGACCCGCTTCTTCCTTTCGCGTTGAACCGGTACAACCGGAAGCGGCCTGATGAATTTTTCTGCTTTGCGCCGCTATCTCGGCCGCATCAATCGCGATTAACAACATAGGTTATGCGTAGCGGATTGAATTTGTTGTCCAAATCATTGTAAAATTAGCTAAACTACACTAACAAGTTAAACTTCTGATAAGAGAACCTGTCAAGCCCCCTTCGAATTATTTTCTTTTTTCATGTAGTTAATCTATGTTTGAACCTATAATGAATCTTCTTATATCACGACTATTTGACAAAATAGTTACGCATGATTTCTCACCATGCAACATGTTTCGTCTGATTACAATCCCTCAATGTCTTATGTAAAGTTGCAACTATCGAAGGTTTGATCGAATGCAAAAAATATATATCACAAATGAGTATACCTTATGTCTAGCGATCATAAAAAGCCTCCCAATATTATCTAATTTCAATAGCAAAATATATGGTTAGTTCTTGTTGCTATCTAAATTGATCCCTCTAATTTCATAGACAAGGAAAAAACATTCAATAAAAAATATTATTGAATAACTATAAAAAGTTCATTATTATAGATACCAAATCTAAATGGATCACGTGGTTCGTATTATTAAGAAAAAATTCAGTTAAGAAAACTTAATGTAAAAGAATTAGTCACTCATACTTAAGTGATTCATGGTCAATACACTATAAAGAGAATAATTAAAATTACAAACAATTAGGGATACGTCTCTAAGGATGTATTGCCTTCTCCCTTATTCCAATGATTTACAATATGTCTCATTGATCATAAAATTTAGAATCCTAATGACTAAGCGTGTTTTACAATTTATAGAAAAATTATGTTCATGCAGAATTGTATTGTTATGCGCTATAGTTGCGTCTGGTTTTTGCGACGTTGCTGATTTTGTAGTTTATTAATGTAGTTAGTTGATAACACATAAATGTATCGTATATTTAGCTGGATTTACTTAAGTTATTTCCCATTTTTTATCTTAATTTAATTGCTTTGAATTGCTATTACGCTGGTATTTGTTTATTTTGCAGATATTTAATTAAATGAAGAATTTGTGAGAAAAGAAGAAAAAGGGGTGTAAAGAGAACAAAAAGAACCAAAAGAAGAAGACAAATCGTGGCCCAATTGCCTGAGGCGACCGTCCCCAACCCTTCATTTTAAGGAGGCTCCCGCCTCCAAGCTAAGGGTGGCCCACAAGACCAAGTACTCAATTGAGACGCACGTCTCAAAGACTTTTTCTTATTTTGCCATGTCGTCTCCACATTTTCCTTTATTTTCGCCCACGACTCAAACAGAAAAAAGGGAAACCCCACTCTCTCCATGATTTTCCCATTTTTCCACTTCTTTCTCCATTTTCTCCATTATCTCCATTACTTCTCTCATGATAACTTCCACAATTTCTCACTATATAAACTAGTTAGCATTCATTTTAGAGGTATCCAAGTTTGTGCGCGGAAGCGCTTCTCATAGTTTTAGGCAAAAATCATATTTGTAAAAGTGGTAGTTTCTCACATCGGGGAACTACCACACCATTAGTTTTAGGCCTACAATTTATGTACTCTTGGATCACAATTTTGCCATCATAATAGAAGTTTATTTCAAATTCTTCATTTCTCGCATTTACAGGTTCTTTATTGTATTGCTTATATTATTATTATTATTATTATTATTATTATTATTATTATTATTATTATTATTATTATTATTATTATTATGATTTATTGCTCTTAATTTCAATCTTCATGTTTAGTTTGTTTATGCTAAATTCTATGTCTGGCTAAATCATTTAGATACCGGTATGTAACCTAATCAAACTAAAGGGATCCAAAATAAACTGGCCTAATATTATTTTGTTAAAAATACCTTTTCTGATTTTAGTATCTAATTGAATTTATTAGAAGGTTAGGAAATCAACAGAGCGAAAGTTTGAGATTTAAAAAACCAACTAAGGTTAGAAATCAACAGAGCGAGAGTTTGAGGTTTAAAACTGGATAGTGGATACTAGGCATTGATTTTAAAGACAACGAAAGCATTTTAAAACCGATTAAATCTTATTTATTTTCAAAGAGTGTTCTTAAGTTCGATGGAATAACGAGAGCATACGTTAGAATTTAAGTGCATAATCTGATTCAATAGAGCGAGAGTTTGAGATAGGATTTTTAAATAAATATTGTTTGCTGAAAAAAGTTTTTATCACTTAAGAATCAGGCTAGTAAAACTTTGAATTCTCAAAGTTTGACGAATTACATAACGATATCCGTTTAATTAATATTTTTATCTAGATTTAAGTAATCTCTCTTTAATCATCATCCCAAAAGAATTATTGGCCTTAGCTATATATAGTAACTTAGGATAACAGTAGATCGATTTATAGTCCCTGTGGATTCGATATCTTTTAAAACTACGCGATAGACTATGCACTTGCAGTCCGGATTATTTAGACTACTAAAGTCGCGATCATTAGTGTTGAGAATCAAGTGTGAGGAAGAAGTTCCACATTGAAGAAAAGAAAAGATTGAACACTATATAAGTGAGAGAACTCACACACCTATCACCTTAAGGTTTTAGGTGGATATGTGGTGTTCTCTCACAAAGGTGTGTCCCATGTATGAAGAAGTGAGAAAGAAGTCTCTCATTAGTTAGAAAAGAAAAAATAAGATTGAACACTATATAAGTGAGAAAATTCACACACCTATCACCTTAAGATTTTAGGTGAACATGTGGTGTTTTGATTCTTTATGTGTTGATTGTGTTCTTTCCATGCTCGAAATAGTGTCGCTCTATTTATAGGCGCGACCCATTTTTGCTTATTTAAATTTGTCTCTTTTTTTCTTTTAACTTCTTGGATCTGAGTCATCTCTTTACTTTATATTTTCATAACTTTCATTTTAAAATACCTATGTTTTGTAAGAATAATTTTGGCTCAAAATATTTATTTTAATTTCTACAAAAACATAAATGATCAAAAGCAAAACACTTAAAATGACTATAAATTATCCAAAAAAATATGAAATGATTGTCATCAATTGTCATTTAATCAAAAACCATCATATTATGTCATCTTTTTATTTAAAATCAATCTACTATTTACACAAAACATATTTAATAGATTAAAAATAATTCAACAACTAACAATCAATTTGTTTCCGCTTTCTTTAAAAATCGTTTTTATAGTGATACATATTTTTGTTAAAAAAAATTATAAAGGAATTGTTTTAAATACTTTAAATAAAAAATTAATTTAAATAATTTTTCATAAAATATCATTGAATATTTCATCATTTTATTATAATTGTTTTAAATATTATTTTATAAATAACATAAATTTAAAGTTATTTTATAAATCACGTAAATTTGAAAAATTATGTGATTTTAATCGTGTTTTAATATTTAATAATATATATTTATGTTATTGGATGACAAAATTAATCTTTAATTTAAAATAAATAAAATAAAAAATTATTTATTATTTTAAAAAATAAGATTTTTTTTTCAAGTTAAAAGAAACCAACCAATTTTCTAAAATATTTCAATTTCAGTTTGGCTGACAGGAAATTAACTAGATAGACATAGTTGCATTCCCAACTTCAGATAAGTACTATAGTCCTTGTGTTTTTCGCAGCAGAAAGAATTCTTATCCCAGCCTTTAATTACAATGTCAATGTTCATGATCCGGAATTCATGCTCTAGAAATAAATAAATCTAAAAACATTACCTCGAATAAAATGAGATAAATCTACATTATTAAACCTAACAAAGGAAACCAAAACATGGCCTCTTAAATGTTGAGTATACCAAATGATCATTGATTTGGGATAGTATGGCCATACCCATTCTCTTGTGTCAGAATTAGAGTTTTGCCACATGCACCATGTGGTCCTGGAAAAGGTAGCTGTGCTAGATATTAAGGTCACCATATAGCATCAACAATAAAATAGTAATAATCTGTTTTTTCAATTAAAGTTGGATCTCTACCAAACATAATGCAAAAGTTTGCAATATAATTAATATTTGGCTTTAAAAAATCTTGATATTAATGAACTCTAATTACATACCCACAAGTAATTTAAAAAGATTCCACCCAAATTAGTGTGTAACAAAGTTAAGTAGCCGCATCTATCAACCCTAAATAAAGCTAATGTAATTTATTGCTTACTGATTTGGTTTAAAACCATTAAAAAACAATTTCAGCTAATCTTCAATTAACAGTTTATATTAAGGTATGAGATGTAAACTTTCAACAAACAACGTCCTTCACGTTGTTGAAGTTTCACAATCTAAAATCTTTGATTATGACTCTCCATTCTTTAAAGGGTCACCCCACCATAATTCCATGCCATTATTTCAACTCATAATGTCCACAAAGTTGAACCGTACTGTAGAAAAAATATCACTAACTTCAAAACTACTTTTTTTCAATCTATTTATTTGTCGCCATTTCCTTTCATTCAACATTATTTTAAAATTAAATCAATCTTCACATGGAGGGAACAAACTTGATTACCCAAATAATAAATTAGACAATGACATTTTTCAGCCTGAATTTCAAAAAGGAAGTCACCTCTCTCTAACTTCCTTAATTCCTGATCCCTGTTCTTTTGCCTCACAATTCAACCATAATTTAAGGCTTTTCATATATTCCACAAATCAAATCTACCTTCACAAAGCAAATATTATTGTTAAACTAAACACTACTTTAAAATTGTATTGTTGAAAGTGAACTTATTATATAGCAGACTCAAATTTCTGTCATTGAACAATTAACATCGGTACCTGTATATGATATCTCTGAACAATTAATAGTTAAATTAATACAAAGAAGTATCAAATATGATATCTCTACATATAACTGAAATTCAAAATTAATAGTCATACATTCATTGCTATATATCAAATCATCAGTAAATTTACAAAAATTAGATAATTCTAAACATCTGGTTTGACTTTGCCTCCCCAGACAGCCATAACTTTACCCTTAGAAACTCATTCAAACTTTGAAATATTTAACATTATAAAAATATATTTCTATATAATAATATATATATTTTCCTCTGTGAATATATAAAATTCCACGTCAGCATAATCTCCAATCCAAGCGAACCTCAGCGGGTCCATGCACGTGCTGACTTGGTTTCCTGAAAGAAACAATGTGACTACTGACCATGAAAGCGGTTACACGTTCCGAAACTCGAACATCTTCCATCTTTAATTCCTGCAACCTAAGCACGTACTCCGGCACGTGCACTAGGTCCCACACAACGCATACACCCCCCGGTTTCATCACTCTCACCATCTCCGCCACCGCTCTCATCCTCTCCGCCGCCGCCTCCGCTGTTTTCTGTCCATACTCTTTCCCTACCGTATGAACAAACACTCCAGAAACCACTACATCGAAGTAATTATCCGGAAACGGTAACCTTCTCGCGTCTCCTTCACGACACGTCACGTATTCTCCGACGCCTTCCATTTTCGCCGACCGGAGCGTCGACAGCGTAGTACGCTTCGATCTGTCAAGACCGACGACACGCCCGGAGCTTCCTTCTTTCTTCAGCTGCGTCGCGACGGCGTTGAGGAGGATCCCGCGCCCGCAGCAACCTAAATCGAGAGCAAGCTTCACGGAGGACCAGTCGTTAACGGCGGAGACGATCCTCTGTGCCATATCGTAGTGAAGCGGAATAGCAGAGTAAAAGAAATTCGCGGCTGCAAAGAAAAGACACACCGCAGAGAGAGCCGTGACGGAACCGGTAAATCCGGCGGCGAATCTGGCTACCGCTGTGCCAGAAATTACTCTCTCGAAGAAACCGCAAATTGAATTGAAGTAAACCAAGTAGAGAACAGATAACACAGAGAGTAAAATCGCTTGACATAAGAGAAAAATTAGGGTTTGCCATTGCTCCATTCCGTAGATCGAGTTCATCTGCGTCCATTCCTTGCTATGATTGGTGGATTTTCCCATGATGAATATGATTCAGCCAGTGACTGAATTTGAATTGAATTGAGATTTTGTTGTTTCTATATCTGCAACACCAGATAGTACTATAAGAATTTGTTAGAAAAATTTGATAGATTACTGAATATGAATATGAATGTGAACTTACGGTTAAGAAATGGAAGGTGAAGAATCAGATCCAAAAGTGAGTGACAGTGGAAATGAGTCACTGATAAGAGAACAGTTGTTGATTCTTCTTTTGTTTTGAATTTTGATTTTGATATATTGAAAGACGCGTTTTGATTCGTCGTTTATCTCTTTTTAATGTGTCAGAGCAAAACGGCGAGGTTACTCTGCGTTTAGCTTTAACACCCTTCTTTGTAAAGAGACTGCGAATTGTACTACGATTTTTGAGAGATGGGACCGACCGACCTTGTTGGTTGGGTTTTTAATTTTTATGATGGTATACAACGAAACAACGTGTTTTATAGTAGTACTATGTAATGTATGTGTATACTGTATACGGCGGTGAAGTTTCAAGGGGTTTACCGGTTTACCGGGTAAGGGGGTTGCTGAGTGGGAAGGGAGCTGTTTTTTTGATTGGGTCGTTGTAACGTTGGTAAGCCTGCAATATCAACTTCTGAGATACTTTATTGTAATTGCATTTCATTTTAATACTTTATTGTAATGCACGTCTATATTAAGGTGATTTTTTTTTATTTACAAAATCTATATTCTGCTTCACTCTACTTTATAAATCAATTAATTAAAATAGTAAAACTAGTAGTAATATTTATTAGAATTTTGTTGAGTGGAATTTGGTCTATATTATGCTTCAACCTGCTTCAACAATTTTTGTGTGATTGTTGAATATAAACGTGTTTTTTATACTTACAACTCAGTTTTGCATAAATTAATTCAAATATATATCATTTTACCTCAAACTCAATCTTAACTAGAATCAATTTTTATAAAATCAATTTACTCAAATTAATTTTTGTCACGCATAATCAAATATACTTAAAAGTTTAATAAATACATGTAATTATATAAAACACTTTTACACTCTTGTACTTATTAAAAGTAATAATTTAAGGATTATTTGAGGTTTTTAAGTAATCAATAATAATTTAATAGTATATGATGACACTGTCATTCATATATTTTATCGAAGAATCAAATAAAAATAAGTTAAAGATTAACAAACTTGATGAATAATGGTCAAAAAATCATTGAAAAATGACCACGTATGAAGCAATAAAGACTTTGAGAAAATTGGTTGAAAAATGAGCAACAGCGAGCAAGTTACTGGAATAATCATGTAGGTCATAGTGTGCGTGATAAAGCTAGAAAAATTGCATCGCATGCATGATGTTATTCATGACACACACGATGGGCCCTTTTTTGAAAAATTCTAATGCATTCTGCTATGTTCTGAAGGCTTTAAAATGAGAGTTTTTGCATCTTTTCAAGGTTTCTCCAATTTTTTACTACAAGTGGCAAAATACAATACCAGGAGTGGGATTTGGATAGCATCAGAAGCCATTGGAGGCCAAATTTTAAAGGAATTTCTTATGCAACCTTCTTATTATTTGGCTTGTTAAATAGTAGTCCCTATTGATATGATCTTATTTATTACTTTGACACTATCAGTACACTTGTCGAGAAGTCATCAAATTTTGAGTGTCGTTGTCGAAGACTGTTGATAGTTTCAATAGGGCAATACTTGTGCAATGTTTTTGTTTAGTTTTTTTTTTACTTTTAGTTTTTATTTTAATTCTTGTTGCACATTACTACTAAGGTATTTTGTTTGTGTATGTGCAATTTAGGATTGAAGTTGATGCCTTTTTATCCAAAATTTAAAAGAACCGCACGGATAAACAAGAAAGATGTTAGAGAATCCACTATAGATGTCAGAGAAGCCACTATAACAAAGGATAATTGACTTGTTTCTTTGGATAACAAAATCGAAAAAGAAACAACCATGGCAAACGTTCCACCACCTCAAACAATAGGGGACTACTGCAAACAAACTGATGTAGGGCATATTTCTATGGGCTTTGTACCCTTCAACCCTGCTAATTTTTGTATTAAGACTTCTATGCTTTAAGGTTTAAGGCACAACCCTTTTGATGGAAGTGAAATTCAGGATCTGTGGGAGCATCTTGCTCGCTTCTATGAAACAACTTCAATGTGAAGACTAACTGATGTTATTGAGGATCGGATGAAGTTGAGGTTGTTCATTTCCCCCCCCCCCTAATTGGAAGAGCCAAGGATTAGTTAATATGTCTTCCTAATGGTACCATAGGAATATAGAAAGAATTAGATGACATATTTCTAGAAATATTCTTCACTACCTTGCAATTCACAAAAAGAAAAGTCGAAATCACTAATTTTGATAAGCAAGAGACTGAATCTCTGTATGATTCATGTGAGAGATTTAAATTGTTATTATGCAGGTGTCTGAGTCATAATCCGAGCAACATGGATCAAATGAAATTTTTTATCAAAAGGCTCAGGAGTGAAACACGTACATTTTGGATGCTTCTGCAGTAGGCACAATTAGGATTATGACTGAAGCTCAAGTAAATGTTTCGATTAAAAAAAATGCTTGAATGAATATCGTTCAAAGAGTGAAAGTGATGTAAAGGCCGAAAACGTAGGTACATCAAAAGTTATGTTTACTTTAGATGCACATACTGCATTATTAGCTCAAATTAAATTATTGAATAAAAAGCTAGCTGAAAGCAGCTTGAATCAAGCTAACATAAGTCGGGTACAAGCATTAAAGTTTGATTTCTACAAAGAAGGACATGCCAACAAAAAATGTTCTACATAAGGCTCTAGTTAAGAATCACACTTTGCAAACTTTTAGAAGAATAATCTGTATTATAACACTTACAATCCAAGTTGGAAAGATCATCCAAGTTTTAAAGTTAAGCACTAATCAAACATCGAATGCAAATCAATGGGCTCAACAGACTCAACAACCTCAATTTTAGAGGAAATTGTCATCTCTTGAAAAGACTCTAAATAAGTTCATTCTAGAAACTCAAATAAATTTTTAATAGGTAAATAAATATCATGAAACGGACAACTATCCCGATAGGTAGCTGGTTTGCCTAGTTCTAGTGTAGGATTTATCGGTAACACACGTGATAATACTAAGAACGAAACATGTAAAACTTTATAGTTAGGGTTTAAAGTGAACATCAATGTGAAAGAGGACGACATAATGGAAGAGGTAGAAGTCGGTAAAGAGAATGAATTGAGTGAAAACACTAGGGACTACTCTAAGAGAGGGGTCATAGTTGATCAGCTTAAAGATAAAGAATACCCTTGAGAAGGACTAAGAAACAGATTATAAATGACCCTAGTCCTGAGCTACCCTACTATATCAAGCCACCTCATCCTATCCTCAAGAAGAAACCAAAGGAGAAAGACTAAGCAAGGTTATTTAAAAAGTTTAAGCAGATTCTTGCTAAGCTTCAGGTAAGTATTCCTTTCAATGAAATTTTAGAACTAATGCCTAAATATGATAAGTTTATGAAGGAGTTTCTATATGGTAAAAATAAGGAAAAGTAAGGTGATTAGGTGGATGTAGTAGACAAACGCAATTCCATATTGCACAAAAGTATTTCCTCTAAGCTGAAGGATTCAGGTAACTATTTGAACAAGTTATGTTATGCAAATATCCTTGAGTTTCGATGATAACAAATAACTGTATGTTTCGAGAACAATTTTATACTGTAACAGTGTGTTAAGTGTGCAGACTCTAAGGAAGCCAGAAACTAGAGATGACAATGCTAGTTCTGGACTATGAACTTATGGAGAATCTAGGCTTTGGGTTAAGTCAAGGTTCTAACTATAATAGTATGACATGTGACGTCATAATTTTTTGGAATCAACACACTCTGACTCTGGAAGAAACCAATTGTGTTTACAAGTCTCATTCGAGTTCTAGAATGCTTCTATAATAAAAGTTCTGATGAACGTTAGTGATAGAGCTTCTGATTGTGACTCTTCTAGAATATCTTCTAAAGACTTCTCAAGCTCTGATTCTATTTTTTTGAGTTATGAAGATTTTTAGGACAAGTTTCTGGAAGAACAAGTTTTGAAGACAAGGTTATGGAAGATCAATGTCTGAAGACTCTGAAGACAAGGTTATGGATGAAAGAGTTTTGAAGACTCTGAAGACTTAGGATTTGGAGATTTTGCTTCAAGTTTTGATCCTTCTAAGCATGTTTCATCAACAACAATTAGAATCCTCTGGAGATTAGAAGATAAGATCAAAATTTATTTACGTGAGTGAATAGTATATGGTATAATATCAATGTTTCCACTACCCTGGTATTGTGGCTCAAGGACTGTACTATGGTACAATGTTGTCCACCACTCACACTGACCATTATGCACAATAAAGTTGGAATTTGGAATTCCTCTTTTACCCTCCAACAAATATTTCTTTGGCTACATAAGGAAGACTTGTAAGAATGAAGAATAAGATTGAACAACCACAAAAATTCACTGAAACGCTCTTGAAGGATATTCATACATATATATTTCACTTAGTGAAGAAAAGTTTTAAAGCAAAGAACATATGTTCGCTAACTTGCTAAGAACAATTTTATGTTTCTGTTTGTATTTCAACTTGTGTTATTCACTTTCTTAAAATTAACTTGGTAAAAACAACCTTTTTATTTCAATTTGTGAGTTGATTGTTCCGTAATTTACTAATTGTTAGTTTGATTACTCAAGAAATTATTGACAATTAGTGTTTGAGTTGTTGTTCCTTGAGAGACTAGGGTATAGTCATAATTTCTCAAGAATAAATTGACGGTTAGTCTTTGTGGTTTCTAATCAGTTTGGTTATAATGGATTAAGTTCTTGTTGATAAGGCAAAATCACCTTGGCGGGTAGACTGGAGTAGCTTCGTTAACAGTGAACCGGGATAAAAAAATTGTGTTCATTTATTTTTATTCTTGCGTCATTTCTTTGTCTTAGTAAGAAATTGTATTATTTCTAGAAACCCAATTTAAACCCAATTTCTTGTATTACTCAAACCTTGAATTTGTATCAGAGCTCCGATTCAGTTATTGATTGTTATCAATTAATACTTCACTGTGTTAGATAAAGATCCTTTTTTTTAACACATAATGGGCTCTAACAACATTGATAGAGGTTGTTATTCTGTCAGTCTTTGATGGAGAAAGGTTTGAATATTGAAAAGATAGAATTGAAAGCTTCATTCTTAGTTATGATCCAAATCTATGGGATATGTTAACAAATGGTTACACACATCCTATAGGATTAATGTGTAAACTTTAAAAAAGCCAAATGAATGAACAACATATAAAAGATCACAAGAATCATCACAAATATAGAACGATTATGTTGTATGCTATTTACTATTCAGAATATGAAATTTTCAAAAATAGAGACTTTGATAAGTTTATATTTGATTCGTTAAAAATGATGCATAAAGGAAATGAGAAAGTGCAAGAAACCAAGGTTTTGCCCTTGGTTCAGAAGTATAAATCCTTCAAGATGGAATAAGAAGAAACTATTTAGGATATATTCTCAAGGTTTCAGATTCTGATAGATGACTTACAAGTTCTGAACAAAGGTTGTTCCACTTTGGATCTCGTAATGAAAATCATCAAAAGCTTTCCAAATAAGTGGAGGCTAATTGTGATTGTACTCAAAGTGTCCAAGGATTTGAATAATACAACTTTAGAGGCTAGTAATCTCTTTGAGAAGTCATGAGTTAGTCCTAGAAGAAGATGAGCCTCAAAGAAATGAAAAGTATATGGCTATGAAATCCAAAGGAAAAGCTTTTCAAGCTAAATAAGTGTATGTTAAAGAGGACGAGATGTCTCTACTCTCCAGAAGGGTCAACTGACCCTGGGAGCACATACAGAAGAAAGCTCAGAAGGATCCATGTGTCAAATTTGAGCTTTTGAAGATGAAACTAATTTGGCGTAGATGGCAAACACAAAAGCATCTAACTCTAAATCACAATCAGATTAATTATATTTAGAATCAGAATTAAACTCTGACACTAATGAGATATGGCTACCAAAGTACAAAGGAAAGAAGGCATATGTTCCAAGATTTAGAACTTAAAGCCTCATAGCTCTTTAGGTTATTAAGGAGATCAGAAGGATAAAATATTCAGAACATGAACAATTGGTAACAATTTTCTTTCCTCTACTTCTGATTCATTTTAGTTAATCTCTACACTAACAAGTTTGATTCTGAGTGCTTAACAAGGTATCATGTGAAGGTTACTCTGAATTCTCTAAAGGATAAAGAGTAAACAAAACTTAAACTAATATTATTAAGGAGTCAAGTCTTAATAAGTTTGATGATAAGCTTGACTCTGAAAAGTCAAAGCAAGTTTATAAGTTTTTAGATTTGGAGATTAACAACTCAATCTCTAGAAGAAAGGAATCTGAAGTGAAATATTCTGAAAGTGCTCAATGAAGAATTGATTAATCCGAATCAAAAGTTTCTAACTCACCAACCCATCTGAAGAAGTTCAAATTCTGAAACCTCTATTTCTGGAGATATATTTCTTGATGAAAATATAGAACCTTCAATTGGTGTTTATATCTTTTTATTCTTTTTGATTGAAGTCAAAGGGGAAGAAAAATATATGATTTTGATTCACTGTTTATCATTATTACTAATAAAAATTATTCACAAGTCTTTATCTCAGGGGGAGATTGCAAACCTAACTCTGAAGAAGCTGGGATGATTTTGATTGTAAAAAAATCAAGGGGATTCTTCAAATTTAACTATGATGTTTTATATAAATTTGATTAATCCAAGCAAAAATTGTTCATCAAAATACATATGTTTATCATCATCAAAAAGAGGGAGATTGTTGGAACAAGTTTGGTTCTACAACTATCCTTGAGTTTTGATGATAACAAATCATGTTTAGAGAATAATTGTGTACCCTAACAGTATGTTAAGTGTGCAGTCTCTGAGGAAGCCAGAAACTGGAGATAACAACACTATTTCTGGACTATAAACTTATGGAGAATCTAGGCTCTAGGTTAAGTCAATGTTCTGAATCTGATAGTATCACTTGTGACGTTTGAAATCATTCCACCTCGACTCTAGAAGAAACCATTTTTGTTTATAACTCCTAGTCTGGTTATATAATGCTTCTATAACAACGATTATGATGAACGTTAGTGATAGACCTTATGATTATGAAGACTTGTCAAGCTCTGATTTTGTTTTTCCAAGTTTTGAATATTTTGAAGACAAGGTTTTTGAAGAAAAATTTCTGAAGATTCTGAAGACAAGGTTCTAGAAGATTAAGTTCTGAACACTCTGAAGACAAGGTTCTGGAAGAAAAAGTTCTGAATATTTTAAATACAAATATTCTAAGGACCAAATGATAAAGACTATGAAGACAAGATTCTGGATGAACGAGTTCTTAAGACTCTGAAGACTTACGATTTTAAGATTTTGTTTCAAGTTTTGGTCCTTCTAAGCATGCTTAATCAACAACCATTAAAAGCCTTTAGATATTAGAAGATAAGATCAAAATTATTTTTCATGGGTGAATAGTACATGGTACAATATAAATGTTTCCACTACCCTAATATTATGGCTCAAGGACTTCACTATGGTACACTATTGTCTACCATTCACACTAACTATTATGGAGAATGTAGCTGGAATTTTTAATTCCTCTTCTACCCTCCAATGGGTCTTTCTTTGGCTATATAAGGAGGACTTAGAAGAATGAAGCATAAGACTGAACAATCACAAAACTTCACTAAAATTCCCTTGCAAGACATTCATACATATATATTTCATTTGGTGAAGAAAAGTTGTAAAGCAAGGAAGTTTTGTTCATTAACTTGATAAGAACACTTATATGTTTTTGTTTGTATTTCAAGTAATGTTATTCGCTTTCTTAGAAGCAACCTTGTAAACATAATATTTGTATTTCAGTTTGTGAGTTGATTGTTCCTTTAGTGACTAAGTGTTAGTCAGGTTACTCACAAAGTCATTAATAGTTAGTCCTTGAGTTGTTGTTCCTTGAGAGACTCGGGTATAGTCAAAATATCTCAAGAAGATATTGAATGTTAGTCTTTGTAGTTTGTAATCATTTTGGTTATAGTGGATTACTCCTTGTTGATAAGGCAAAATAACCTTGGCGGGTAGACTAGAGTAACTTCGTTAACAATGAATCAGAATAAAAATATTTGTGTTCATTTATTTTTATTCTTGTGTCATATATTTGTCTTACAAAGAAAATTGTTTTATTTCTAGAAACCCAATTCAAACCCCCATTTTTTGTATTTCTCGCAACTTTAGTAAGTTCATTATCCCTTGTATATCATAGAATTTTAATCTCCACATGATTTATGTGATTCAGGATCGAGCATCTATCTAATACCTCTGAAAATAGATAAGGTATTTAACTTGGGATATTTAAAACCTACTAATATGACTCTCTCCTTAGTTGATCTTTTCGTTACTCACCCATATGGTATTTTAGAATGCATTTTGGTATGTATGAATGGTCTAGTTTTTCCTACAGATTTTGTAGTGGTGGTTATGAATTGAGACACTGAGAATTTTCTAATTCTCGGAAGTCCCTTCTTGGCAGCTGGTAAGGTATTGATTGATGTGGAATCAAGTGAGTTTATGCTACAATTTAATAATGAGCATGCCATTTTTAATGTGTGTGAATGGATTCAATATGTGAATGATTTGGATACATGTTACCAAAAGTAGTACTCAGAGAAGAATTCTAATTAATCTTGATTTTTCTAAACTTACAGATGGGTTGCCTCTCCTAAAGATTCTTCTGTGAGTAATACTTTTGGTCATTTTTTTGTTGCAAATTTTGTTGTGTTGTTATAGTGCATATGACTCATAAGAGAAGCAGAGTTCAAATGGGTTATACTTCAAATTCTCAACCTATGCCAAGTGCTCTAACTTTACCCAACCTTCAGTTTCTATCTGAAGCCAATGCTGATAAATATCTCAAGTTGGTTGATTATCTCATCGTGAGGGACAAAATGTTTGATTGTGAAGACTTGGTTGGTTTTGAAGGAGTCGTTGAAATGCTGCAACAAAGGAGATGTGTAAGATTTTACAATTTAATCCAAGAAAAAAATAAACTCATTTGATTAGAGTTTTATGGTAATAGTGATTTTCAAAGTTCTACTTCTTAAAAGTCATATGTGTGAGGTAAGTATATTGACTACTCCACTACTACCATTAATCCTCTTCTTCTTTATCCTCTTGAGTCTTGTGCAATAATAGTAAAAAGAGATGATCAATCTATTGTGCATGAACCCATGGCTAAAGAGATACATGATGCTCTTTGTAGATCTGAACTAAATGGGTAATTGAACATAATTTTAGGTTGCGGCTTAAAACCACTGATTTTTGCTTAGTTCCTAGAGCATGACCCTCTTTCTTGTGAGTCTAATATCCTCTCTTAGATGTTTTGAATGATTTCAAAACTAGATAATATGAAGTATTTGTACATTGGAGCTTATCTCTTTATATCTAGGTTGCATTTTTATCTTAGGACACTTATGAAAAAATTCTAAAGCATTTGGACAAGTTAAAAATGCAAAATATATGCAATTTCATTAAAAACTATGCTTTGAGTCGACTCCTACATGTTAGGAGTCAACCTTATCTGAAAGAACATTGTAAATACATGTTTTTGTCATAAAGAAGTAGACTCCTAGGTCTTTGGAGTCAATACACAACACGAAGGACTTAACTCACCTGGTGCTATGTATCGACTCCTACTAAAACATTATTTTGAAATTATTTTCTGTCCACTTGGAGTCGACTCCCAGGTTGTATGCAATGACTCCCTTTCCTTAGGAGTCAACTCCCACGCTTTAAAATGTCCAATTTTGTAATTTTTTAACCTTAATTTATTTTGTTTTATTCTTTCACACACACACACACACACACACACACACACATATATATATATATATATATATATATATATATATATATATATATATATATATTGAAACAAACAATATACAAAGATTTTCATCTTCTTCATCCTCTATCATTGCATACATGCAATAACTACACATAATCATTTTTAGTGTGTGATCAAGAGATAGTTTGATAACATCCAATTAGGATCCGGTGTAATCAACTGGGTTGAAAGATCTCTGGGGGTTTCAAGATAAATCTGTTTAGGGTTTCCTTCCAATATCAAGGATAAATTTGAGAGTTTTTCACAAGATTGTGCAATATGGATTCAGTCGAGTGAAAGCTTTAGAGAGCATGGGTTCCTGTCAAAGGAGTAACGATAAACAAATGATTACTTTGGTAATATTGAGTCACGATACGTTCACAATTTAGATTCATCTGAGTGAAGGCTTTGAAGAACAAGGATTTTGTGTAAGTAGTAACAATAACTGGATGATCAAATTAGAAGTATCGAGTTACTTGATCGAGATTTATTCAAGGGGAGAGAAGAAGTTAGGATCAACATCAACCATAGGGTTTGAAGGGTTGGATTGCTACTTGTTCTCTTGTAAACAATATTTTGCAAAGTTTAATTTTCACTATCTCAATTCTAAGTTGAATTGGGGCCATACGTACTCATAGCAAGACCGATTGAGGAACTGCCTAAACCTCTCTCTCTCTCTCTCTCTCTCTCTCTCTCTCTTACTTTTACTTGCAAATTGTGAAAACGTTGGTTTTGTAATCGACACATTAAGATAATATTTTTGTTTAATTATTCAAATAGTTTTATTAAGTTGATTACAATCTATGTGATTTTAATTGGATTTCAATCAACAAAATCATAGAAAAATTTGTTTTGTATCGATTATACACCAAAATGTTTGACAAATTGCATATATAAACTTTTGTTTGATATTTCATTTGCAATAGATTATTAATGGGTGATTTAAATTCAAACGTGGTTGTTGAAAATGTATTGATTATTTTTCTCATCTTATGTATTCGATCTATCGGTTTAACCGTATATTCGATCATTTTGAAAACGGTTCGGATAGACGATTATCGATTCAACTTTGTTTCTGCGCAACATAGTTAAAACATTTTTAAATAGAAAAAACCATTTCGATCTACTCAACTCCCTCTAAATCATATTCTATCGTCTAACAAGTGGTATCACGAGCACTAGTTTATCTTGTGCTTCAAAATTGCTTATTAGATTATGACTTATGAACCTAAAGGGGTGCATGATAGAGCGCCCATTTTCAATGGCGAAAACTATGGTTATTAGAAGGATTATATGCATGTATATGTATTAGTTCTATTAATAGGAAAATATGGAACAATGTCCAAAATGGTTCTTTTCAAATTACCATGACCAATGTATGATGTTGTTGTACCTAAACCAAAAACATAATGGAACGCGGATGATGAGAAAATATGACCGTATGATTAGAAAGCAATGAATATTATCATATCATCTTTAGGAGTTGATGAATATTACCGTGTTTCCCATTGTAGAGCTGCTAAAGCTATGTGGGACTTATTGCAAGTTTCCCATTAGGGTACCAATGAAGTCAAAAAATCTAGAATCAATACTTTAAATCAAGATTTTGAGCTATAGTGAAACTATTGCTGATATGCAAAAGAGGTTCACTTATCTTATAAATCATTTGAATGCACTTGGTAAGCCTGTTTCCAATGAGATTTCTACTAACAAAGTATTGAGATGTACTCTTAATAGGGAATGACAACCAAAAGTTACCATAATCAAGAAAGCTAATGATATATTGATATTGGATACTACTACTTTGTTTGAAAAGCTTGAAGAACATGAGCAAGAATTCATTTTCTTAGAGAAGCTCTAAGTACTCTACTATAGAGCAAGATGATATTGGAACAAGTGATGATGATAGTTTGGATGATGAAGAAATGAGATTGTTTGTTAGAAGATACAATAGGTATCTCAAAAAGAATGGAATGAAGCATTCTGACTAAGGTCTCATCAAATATATAAGACAATCAAATTCCTCGAGGCAAGATGAGAATAAGTAATATAAATCTAAAGGTTCATGCTACAATTATGGAAATATAGGTCTCTGCAAACCGGACTGTTCATTGCTTAAAAATGATAATGGAAATAGTTAATACAAGAAGTATAGTAAGCCTAAAAGAGCATACATTGCTTGAGAGACTGATAGTGAATACTCAAGTAAATATAGCTCAAGTAATGATGATGATGATGAAATGACAAACCTTTTCCTCATGGCCCATTATCATAAAAGGAAGATTGTAAGTCATTCCAAATATGAACTTATTGATAAAATGTCTTATTCTGAATTACAAAGTGCTTTTTAAAAACTACATGGTGAAGCCGTAGATGCTTTTAAAATGTTAGATTCAAATTAGATAATATTTTCATACTTAGAAGCCAAAGTTTTAGAAATTGAAAAATAAATATAAGCTCTTAAATAATCCATGTTAGATATTTCAAAAGTTAAAAATGAAGATGAAGAGCCTTCTTTGTTTGGTTGTAAAACTTGTCACATTTGGAAAAAAGAGGTTAATACTCTAAAAACCAAATTTAACAAGGCTTTAGAACCAAAGGTCACTTATGCTATTGATCCTACAAAATTTTAAAGATCCTTGAATGTACCACACAAGAGGTACAAATTTGTTGAAAAGTAATCAAATAAAAAAAAGTCACTCTCACCATCACTTGACTTGTCACTATTATTCAAGAAAGGTCATACCATTGAAAAAAAATGCAAATATAGGAGATTTCCTATTTTTAAAGGTATTTTTAAATGGTTGCCTAAGTTCAACATGATTTCCACTCACCCTCAAGGACCCAATAAAAAATAGGTACCTAGCGCACTTAATTGATTTTATAGGATAAATGTCTTGCATCCATGAATAAAATATGGGTTCTTGATAGTGGATGTTCAACGCATATGACGTGTAAAATTTCCTCTATTCATTAACTTTGTGTCAAATAAAAGGGGATGTGTAACATACTAAGACAAAAAAATAGTTTCATACTTGCTAAAGTTAATGTAGGTAAATCTCTCATCTAATACCATCTCTATTGTTACCTGTTGTTGAAGAATTTGTGCATGTCACTTTTGATGAATCTTATCCTAGAAAAGGTAATATATGTATTTTTTCATTATGTTGGTGTATCTTAAGAATACATACTCAAAGACACCCAAAAAGGAACTGATCAGCTTGATATGGTGAAACACAAGGAGGAGTAAGATGATCCTAAATATAGACGATTGAGAGATTAATTGAAGTGGATGATATTTCATTTGCTTGGAAGACCTCCAAGGACTATTCAATCATCAATAAAGTACATCACCAAAAGCATGTCTACACTCCTTAAGACAACTCAAATAAGGGATATTTATGTAACAAATGATGCACTATCAAATTGGTTGATGCAATCTCTTGATACTTAAATGCCCATAAATGGGAACTTAGGCAAATATATATGTGGTATGATTGTTTAAATCTAAATTTTTAAGGTACTCTTTACAACCATTTCAACTTTTATTCAAAAGTTCCTTGGACTGTAAGTGCATCCCCCGTCTTCATTCAGTGGGGGTAATATCGTTTGCTTTTCTCTTTGTTTAATACATTTTTTGTGTGTATTTCTTATCTATGTCACTTGAAATTTTATCGAGTGTGATATATTTGATGTATAATGCAATCCCATAATTGTTCACTTCCAAAAAATTGTTGATTACCGATAAGTGTTTTCAATACATATGCTTATAGTGACGTCATGCTTTAATAATTTATTATTCATCAATATATGTATTCCATGATATAAATATTGCATATTTGAAGTATCTAGTGTGTTGAGCATGTTATTTATCTCTGTTGCATATTTGTGAATTGTTTGTTATTTATATTATTTATCTCTCTATTGTAGGTAACAAATATCGCTTTGGTGATGACAACTATAAAAATTATAAGGGATACTCAGTATTATAAATATGCAACAAAATGATAAAGATGCAATAAAATGACAAATGTAGAAGAGTATAAAAGATAAACATTAAGCATAATAAAGATGCAACCATTTAGAAAGTCAACCAATATACTCAAGCGGTTAAAGATGCAAGTCATGGGTTTGATAATATGGGATTGACAAAGCTTCATACATCAACAAATATTCAGACAAAGAAAAAAAAAGGATTATGTCAAAAGCCTCGGGAGATCTCAAGTAAAGTGTCAACCCATATATACATCAGACACATGCTTAGGAGAGTTATCCTAATTTAGTAAGTGAGTGAAACTTTTGTAAAAGAAAAAGTTCTTTCTTCATAGAAGTAGATGGCTATAAGCACACGCACACTTAAAACATTTTTATAAATTGTTTTGAAAAGAAAATGCTTTGAAGAAATATATAGAAGTTGCTTAGAAAGTGATGAGAATATTCAAAAAGCAAAAAAAATTATTTTGATTGGATCTAATCGATTAACACAAAGTGTTAATCAATTAAATTAGTGCAATTTTGAGGATAAAAGCAATTTACATGTACTCAAACGATTAACAACAACTACATATCTTATTTCTTACATATTTTGGAAATCATAGTTGTTAAACTTAAATGAGTTAATCGATCGGTAACAATCATTTTTTATTTAATGGTGTTTCCTGTTTTAAAGATTTTGAACCCTATAAATAGAGGTTTAATTCCTCAGTTCAAATCATCCAGAAGAAGAATTATGTATTGAAACACACACACACACACACACACACACACACACACTCTCTCTCTCTCTCTCTCTCAATTTTCATTGTCACTTTCTCTCACTAGTTCTTACAGACAAATGTTTTTGTGAGGAAAGATCTTTTGTGAGTGAGATGTGCATGTAATTCTGGATTGATAGCAATGTATTAAGTCCTTCAAGGTTTTTTATTGATGCACCTTGATGAACACAATTCATTTTAGGAATAAAAACATGAGGTTGGGAGCTAGACCCATTAAACATTTTGGTTGAGGATTATGTGGTCAGTTCTTGATATTTAGTTATGTTAAAGATCATTAATATGGTTGAACTTCCCTTAAGGCTATTATAAAGCCTTGTTCATTTGAGGATGAAGTTCTTCAATATTGATGAACTTACCATTAGGTTCATGGTTATCCCGTATAAAACCATATGTTTAGAAGATCCGTCTGTTAAAATTTCAAGAGGTTAATAGTTATCCTATTCTGGTGGTGTTTTATTGTTTTTTAGAGGTTCTGCTCACGTAAGGCGGGAGACTCTATTATTGAGTGGTGTGCTTGGATATAAGTGCATGTGGGTGTGCTATGTATGGTTTAAGATCTATTTTTTCCTCATTAGAGAAGAGGTATTTACAAATGTCTCTTAGACCTAGAATTCTCTTGGAAATGGTCACCGCCCATCCAGTCAATTATTGACTGTTGAAGCTTTATTTCCAAAGTGGTGTGAGTCTGTTAATGACCCCGACTTCTCTCAGCCTATCGAACGTATTATCCTTGTGGTTTTATAGTGTTAATTTGTTGAAATCCAGTTGTTTACACAACTTGAACCTAAGGTAGGTTTGTTATGCAAAGCTCTTTTAGTTAATTAGAAAAAAGCTACGTAATTAATTGGTTGAAAATCTATTAATCGTATGTTTGGTTTCACTTCCATAGTCAATTCTAGAGATGTAGAATTCATTCTGATTGATTTTGAGGTGTTTGATTTTTTTTAAAATAGAATTGATTTTGTCTCAATAATTAATTCTACTTTAAGCTATAATTTATAGCTTCTGTCTCATAATTGATTATGGATAATTCTTACACTGAAATTTATTATTCAACTCACTTATATATAAATGTATTCAAACATAAATCAATTCTTTTAAAATTAATTATGTTAACATTAATTATACTAAACTCAATTTTATTACTAGAATCAAATTTATTCACTGTCAATCCAATCACATCTTAAATTAGTTATAATAGATTTTCAATCGTTAGTTTTCTTGCACTGTAGCAAATATAAATTGGCCAATTAGCTAGATGAATAAATGAAATTAATATATCTAATTCCTAATAAAATGTAGGAGTACTTTATAATTACATGCATTTTTTTCTGACTGTATTTTAGAATATATAAAATTTTGTAAATTTAACAATTTTATGAGACGAGTGTGTATAATGAACTTTTAATATTGTCCACAATAGTAGATTTCTTTTTATTTTTTACTTGTATAGAAAGTGAATATATATATATATAATTCATATTTATTGAGAAAGTACAATGAAAAATTATGAAATCAAAATATTACAATAAATAATATAATTATACAAAATATAATGGTAAATTTGACAAATGATGTATTTAGATACACATGTGAATTTAAATTGAATTACGTAATGTTAAAAGAAACTCAATGTATTAAGTAATTTTAAAAAAACTTGTGACATGGAGAAAAAAAAATTAACATTTGAAAATAATTGTAATAATTTGATAGTGACCGGTAAGATAAAAAGTTAGTTGTGTGAATGATATGGAGTATTATTCAATTTCATAAAATATATTTTTAATTTTATTAAAGTTAAATAATTTATTAATTAGCATTTAATGAGAAAGTTCAATGAAAAATTATGAAATCAAAATATTACAATATATGATATGATTATACAAAATATAATGGTAAACTTGACAAATGATGTATTTAAATACACATGTGAATTTAAATTGAATTACATAATGTTAAAATAAACTCAATTTATTAAGTAATTTTAAAAAAACTTGTGACATGGAGAAAGAAAAAAAGTAACATAAATAATGGTAATAATTTGATAGTAACTCGTAAGATAAAAAGTTAGTTATGTAAATGATATGTAGTATTATTCAATTTCATAAAATATGTTTTTAATTTTATTAAAGTTAAATAATAGATTAATTAGTATTTTCAGTGATAATAAACAAATAGAAAGGATAAAATATGTCCTAAAACGTAAGTTTAAAATGAGAAGAGAAAAGAGAGAGGAAAGAGAAAGTAGTGTAAAATTGAAAAAATAGTTTTTTAATTTGGACCAATGAGAAGTTGACAATTGATGTATGAAATTAAAAAGTTGAAAAAGTTAATGGTCATTTTGTTAGTTACTAAAATACCTAAACTGTAGTGTAAAATATATTTTAGAAAAGAGTAATTTAGACAGTTTGGACAATCTTTTAGTATATGCTAGATAGTAAATGACATGAGAATTTCTTCACCTATTTGGGGTTCTTCTCCACCCCTTCCACCTAAAATACTCTTAAAATTCGTAAATATACTTATGAATTCACCATAAACATAAATTCTTTGGTTTACTTTATAAGTGTACTTGTGAATTCACATGTTGGACCTAAAATTCGTAAGTGCATTTACGAATCTGTCATATTTGATTTACTTCGTAAGTGTACTTGGGAATTCACCTGTTGGGACACAAAATTCGTAAATACACTTACGAATTCACTTTATTTAATTTACAACGTAAATGTACTTACGAATTCACCTTATTTAGTTTATTTTGATTCTTATTCTTATGTAATATATATCTATTTAATATAGAATATCTTTATAGTTTATAAATTATTCATTATTTTTTACAAGAAATTTAACAATATGTCATATTATTAAAAAAAATTAAAATAAAAGTAGGTCATAATTATATACATGACTGTGATTGGTTGACAATGTAAAATTATTTTATATTGTCCGAGTCTCAGTGCATGATTAGTTTTCTCTTTTAATATTAATTATTAATATTATTTGATTATAATATAAATATCTTTTTAATATAATAAAATTTTAATTAAAACATAATAATTAGGCTTAATTACAATTTTGGTCCTCTATTTTCCCCAACTCACGATATCAGTCCCCTTATTATTTTTTTAAACAATTTCGGTCCCCCATGTTCATTTTTCTGCCAGAAAACACTGAGTTGGAGAATATAAGGGGACATAAACTATTTAAAAAAATAAATAGGGGGGACCAAAACTATAATTATAACTATACATCTTATTGTGAGAAGCTGTTTCACCATGAAGAAGGAGAAAGAAAGCAAGAAAGAAAAGATTGCAGAAAGAAAAGAAATATTGCAGAAAGGAAAAAGGAACTTTCAATTGAAAAAATGATGGTTTTTTATTATTACACGTGGGATAGCAGTATCCATTTATAGCAAATGTTATCCCTTAACTACCAATCAAAAGGTAACTAATTGTACCAAAAACAGAAGCTACTTTATCCACTAATACGGAAAATAAAACTATATTCTCAACAACCCCTCTCAAGCTAAGCATGGTGAGTATTGATCATGCCAAGCTTGGAAATGAATTTGTTGAAAGTTGAAGTGGATAGAGCTTTGGTTAGGAAATCAGCTAGTTGTTCATGAGTAGAGATAGGTAGAAGTCGAAGCAAGCCTTGTTGCAGCTTTTCACGAACTAAGTGACAGTCAATTTCAAGATGTTTCGTTCGCTCGTGGAACACCGGATTGAGAGCAATGTGCATCGCACTTTGACTGTCATAGTACAAGACAAGAAGCTTGGTACATGTAATATGCAATTCCTTCATGAGAGCTATCAACCAAAGCAATTCACATGTAGCAAAGGACAATGCTCAATATTCTGCTTCTGAAGACGACCTGGAAATGGTGTTTTGTTTCTTCGCACACCATGATATAAGAGAAGTTCCAAGGAAAAAGCAATAGCCTGAAATTGACTTCCTTGAATCAATACAACCTGCCCAATCAGAATCTAAAAATCCCAGCAATTGCAAGTCAGCATCCCTTCGAAATAGAATTCCTCTTCCAGGGCAGTTTTTCAGGTAACGGATGACTCTGCAGGCAACATGATAATGTGCCATGGTTGGATTATGAAGAAACTGGCTGAGTTGTTGAGTGGCATACGTGATATCAGGACGTGTTGTGTTGAGGTATAACAATATACCTATCAGGCGCCTATAGGCTCCAATGTCATCAAAGGCTTTACCATTATCAGCGTGTAATTTGACAGATGGATCAAGAGGTGTAGGAGCTGGTTTAGATCTAAGTAAACCAGATTCCTGCAAGAGGTCAAGGCAATATTTTTGTTGTGATAAGGAGATACCTGTCCTTGAGTGGGTGACTTCGAGACCAAGAAAGCACTTCAATGTTCCCAAATCTTTAATACTGAATGTGTCATCCAGAATAAGCTTGATACGATCGAACTCAGACATAGAATTGCCAGCCAGAATTATGTCATCAACATATACTAGGATAGCTGTAAAATGTTTGTAAGTTTTCAGGATAAACAGGGAATAATCAGAAGCAGATTGAGTGTACCCTTGGTGCAGCAAAAGAGCAGTCAGCTTCTCATACCATTTGCGACTTGCTTGCTTTAGACCGTATAAACTCTTCTGAAGCTTACAAACCTGGTTAGATTTGTCACATGTAACACCTTCAGGTATTGTCATGTATACATCTTCTTTCAATTCCCCGTGTAAGAATGCGTTGTTGACATCAAGTTGATGTAAGAACCAATTATTGATGGCTGCAATCGCAAGAAGTGTTCGATTGTAAGCTTTACTCTTGGTGAAACGTATCAAAAAGTCCATCCTTCTATTTGGTTGTAGCCTTTGGCCATAAGCCGAGCTTTATACCTCTCTATCGTGCCATCTGCTTTATGTTTTACTTTGAACACCCACCTATTACCAATTGGCTTGACATGTGGTGGCAAATCAACTATGTTCCAAGTCTTATTCTTATCTAATGCATCTAATTCAGACTTCATGGTTTTAATCCAATGTTCAGACAGACAAGCTTCTTTGTAATTCTTTGGTTCGTGAATAAGAGAAACATTTGATGCAAAGACACGATGAGATGCAGATAGAAAATTCAATGAATCATTATTTGAAATAGGATAAATAACTTTGGATGTACCTGATGATGACTTGACTGCTGACACATCAGATGTATTGCACACATAGTCTGAGAGATAATGAGGTGTCTGTTTGGTTCAAACAGGTCTAGACTGAGTATTGCAATTTTCTGTTTCCTGTGTATCAGGTATATGTTGACTGTCATGATTCTCATCAGTGTGTTCAACAATGGCAGGGTCATTAATTGTGGTATTTTGGTTATCATGTTCATCATCAGTTGGTTCAATGGTCTGTGATGGAACATGTATGGCAGAATCATGTTGAACATGTTCAGTAGGTTCTTTGTGAGGGTGATAATCCGAATTAATAGAATTATTGCTAGAATAAGGAAATATATGTTCATGGTGTATAACATTTCTGGATACAAGGATGGTATGACTGTGAATATCATAGAGTACCACACCCTTTATCCCATTCTTGTATCCCAAGAAAACACACTTTCGAGCTCTTGACTCAAGTTTAGTTCTATGAACATTTAATGTGGATGCAAAAGCTAAAGAGCCAAACACTTTGAGACTATGCATATCAGGATGTTCATTATGCAATATGAAATGAGGAGAAAAGTTGTTTAAAACTTGAGTAGGGAGTTTATTAATGATGAATGTGGCATGTAACACCGCATATGACCAAAATTGTTTGGGGAGTTTAGACTGAAAAGGGAGAGCTCTTCCAACATTTAACAAATGTTGATGTTTCCTCTCCACTATATCATTATGTTGTGGTGATTCCACACAACTGGTATGATGGATAATTCCTTTAGATGCATAGAAATTAGGGATATTAAATTCAGCATCATTGTCAGTTCTGATGGTTTTGACATAAAGTATATATTGATTTTCTATGAGATTGACAAAGTTTATAACATGCTGTCTAGCTTCATACTTATTTTTCATTAAGGTTATCCATGTAAATCTGCTACAATCATCAACATCAGTTAAAAAGTATGAGTGGCCATGCAAAGATTGGACAACAAGAGGTCCCCAAATATCAAAATGAATCAAGGCATAAGGATGAGCAGCTCTATTATTGCTAACAGTATAGGGAAGTTTTCTTTGTCTAGCAAAACTACAAACATCATAAACATCTCTATGGTTGGCTGTGATAAAAGGAAATTGAGAATGTAGGTACAACAATCTGTTATTGGATAAGTGTCCTAATCTAAAATGCCATAAGGCTTTTCGGTAATGTAAATGCTATAGATGTGGAAACAGTGATTGTGTAGGAAGTGTTAGGTAGTACAATCCATCTTTTGATCAGAACCAGTCATCTTGATGTGACTTTGTCCTGTATAACACATTGGGAATTGATGAAACTAACATTGCAATTAGAAGATTCACATAACTTGGAAACAGATAAAAGGTTTAAGGAAAATCCAGGGATTAAGAGGACATTGTGCATAATGAATTCAGAAGAGAAATAGATTGTACCAGAATAGTTAGCAACTAAAAATTGTCCATTTGGTAACCTAACATTGATAGGAGAAATTTGTTTATAGGAGTGAAACCATTTGAGGGAACTACATATATGATCAGAAGCACCAGAATCAATGATCCATGAGCTATGACTACTACTATGCATGCAATGAGATGTGTTACCTGCTGATAGATGACCAACAACAACTTGATTAGAAGAAGCATGTCCTGAAGATTGACCAATGCCAGACTTCTGAATTAGTTTCATGAGAGTATTGAATTGATCTTGAGTCATAGGAGAGTTGTCACTTTTATTGTCAGTACCATTGGAAAGAGGACCATCATCATTACCATCTGCTGCAACATTGTTAGCTGAGTTCTGAAATTGCTTCTGCATATGTGGTGGAACACCATGTTTCTTGAAGCAATTCTCAACAGTGTGATTTGTCTTGCCACAGAAAGTACAAACACGAGATCCATGTCTGGATGAACTATTTCTTGCACCAAATTTCTTGGAATCAACATCATTAATCAGAGTTTGAGATTCATCATTGGAAATAGGAAGCTGAAGTTGTCTCTCATGTTGAATGACCATGGAAAAATCTTATTCATGTTAGGTAAAGGATCCATTAACAAAATTTGGGATTTAACAACAGAGAATTGATCATTCAAACCAGTTAAAAATCTAATAATTTGCATCAGTTGGTGATGAGATCTTGCACTTCGCATAGCTTCACAAGAACACTTAATGCGACATGTGCAAGTAGGTAATGGCAAATACAAATCTAACTCCTCCCAAAGAATTTTAAGTTCAGAGAAGAAATCTGTTACCGATTTGGTTTCTTGCTTGAAAATCTTTCCTTCAAATCATTCCATACATCAAGTGCATTCTCCATGAAGACGATAGACTGAGAGATGGAATCAGAAACTGAATTCATGATCCAAGAATGAACTAACATATTGCATCTATTCCAAGCACGCAAGGATGGATCGAATGAATCAATAGGAGCAGGAAGAGAACCATCAATGAACTTAATCCTCATCTTTCCACCGAGTGCTCTCTTCATGCTTCGAGCCCATGAATGATAGTTAGAACCAGTGAGTTTAGGAAGAACTGTAACTGAACCAGGACCATCGTTGGGGTGTACGAAATATGGGGAAGTTTGATCGAAGGACGGGTCCAGAACACGAGGAGGAGCCATGGAAGCAGAGAAAGAAACGAGGAAGAAGGTTTAAAGATTCAATGTGAAGAGCAGCGGAAGAAGGATCGTATTGGCGAATGATACCATATTGTGAGAAGCTGTTTCACCTTGAAGAAGGAGAAAAAAAGCAAGAAAGAAAAGATTGCAGAAAGAAAAGAAATATTGCAGAAAGGAAAAAGGAACTTTCAATTGAAAAAATGATGGTTTTTTATTATTACACGTGGGATAGTAGTATCCATTTATAGCAAATGTTATCCCTTAACTACCAATCAAAAGGTAACTAACTGTACCAAAAACAGAAGCTACTTTATCCACTAATACAGAAAATAAAACTATATTCTCAACACATCTCAGTGTTTTTTGGCAGAAAATGAGTATGGGGGACCAAAACTGTTTAAAAATAATAATAAGGGGACCGATATCGAGAGTGGAGAAAATAGGGGGATCAAAACTGTAATTAAGCCTAATAACTAATTATTGATTCTATAATAAAAATTAAAAAGTGTCATCTAAATAAAATTAAAATTTAAAAATTAAAATTTTAAAAAATTTCTTATATTTTTATAAAAAATTATTCATAATTTTACATAAATAATGAAAAGACAATTACATTTCACTACTATAATTAAAAAATTAATTATTGTATTTATTGTTTAATTTTTATCATAAATTTAATTTAATAATTTTTAATTATAAATTTAAATTATTTTTTATTATTAATAATTCAATTTAATCATATTGTTAGAAATATATTATACAATTAATGTATATCAAGTAAATTAAGGCAAAAAATCAATTGTATTTATTCATATAGAAATTGATATAAATAATATTAATAAGTTTTTTATTATAGTCCAAATTTGATTTTAATATCGATTGTATTAATAAATTTTATTATTATAGGCCAAATATAAATTAGGATTTTAATGCATATATTTTTCTATTTTATTTAGTACATGAAGTCGTGTATATATGCAATGGAAATCACATGAAATAAAACACAATATTTTATTTTTTTTTATATTATTATATTATAAATAAATATTTTTTCAATATAAATTCATGATAAATTCGTGATATCGAGTAAATTCGTAAGTGCACTTACGAAATACTCTGAAATAAAGTGGGTTCGTAAGTGCATTTACGAAACACCTTGAAATAAAAGAATTCGTAAGTGCACTTTCGAAACACCCTGAAATAAGGTGATTTCGTAAGTGCACTTACGAAACATTCTGAAATAAGGTAAATTCGTAAGTACACTTATGTATTCTAGAGTTTTAAAAGATGTGGGAGAGAATCACTAAATACGATAAAAAATTCTCTAATGACATTTATTTGGCCGACGAACACAGTACTTTATTAATTTAATTTTATTATTAAAATAAATATATTTTTTAATTTATTAAATAATTAACATATTGATCTTTAAGAAATATTTTTTGTTAATAATGATTGAAGGAAATATTTTTATTTATATTTAAAAAGTCTTTTAATTATATAAAAATTAAATCTTTTAAAATGTATTTTTTCATTTGTTATAAAAATTATTAATATTTATTAACTTTTAAAATATTATGTATTAATACTAGCAAATTACATAACAATATAAAAATTAAGAATGCATAATTTAATGTATAAGAGAATAATTTAATAGTCTTCATGGAGTATTTCGAACAGAGATGGAGTCGTCTCGGCTCTACCGGTAGCATGTTATTACCATTGTTGTGTTTTGTGGATTTTATTGGTGGATAATTCCAATAAAATCAACAAAAGAACATCACTACGCGACTGTTACACTCACACACATCACGGAGGAAACTTTTCCTCTACATCAATCACACAAACATCAATATCTCTCACATCTTTAATATGAGTCCAGTTTAAGAACGCCTAAAGACATAATATAAATTGTTTTATAATTAATAATATTTTTTATAATATTTTTAAATATTTATTGTTTTTTCTACTTTAATTATGTAAATTTATCTTCTATATATTATTAATTTAAAAATTACTTACTCGCTTTTTTATTATAAGTCATTTTAAAAAATATTGTACCATAATATAAATCGCTTTATAATTTCAATGAATAATTAATGATATTTTTTAATTATTTTTTTAAAATATTTTTTATTCTCTCTCTTTTAAATTATGTAAGTTTATTTTTCATATGTCATTAATAAAAGATAATTTTATAAGTATTTTTATAATTTTTCATTTTTGTATAATAATTATTTTTTTAAATATATGTGAAAAATTCAAAACGACTTATAATAAAAATCGAGGTAGTAGTTTAATTACAAATAAAAAAGAGTTATGCTAATTGGACATAAATTGAAAAAATTTAAAAAAATTCAGAAAAAAGTTTTTTATATTGAAAAACAAAGTTTAATTGAGTTTAATTGTTATGAATCATCGGTGTAAATTTTTTTTTACATGTGCAGGGATCACAACCATTTATAAATAATATTTTTATACGAATAAAATAAAAATCAAATATTAATTAAAATCTAACAATTATAATTAATTAATTAATTATATAAAATTGTTTACACCGTGGTTGTATATCAATTAAATTTTTATATTAGTTTTCATCTTGTGGTTTTTGAGTGACAATTAGTATTTTCCATAAGAAAAAACTATAGAAAAATGAATCATTAATTTACAAGAATACCATATTTATATAAAATTAAAAAATGCCACAAAAACACTTGTTAGCATTTCTCTTTAATATTAATCTATACAATAATAATAACATTATCCTACTAAGTGAAATCACCTACATAGTCAGTTTTTTTTTTAATGTACGACCATGATTCAATCCAAATAATGTCCTTCTAAATTTAGTTTTAATCCCTATAAATTTTTTTCTGAATAATGTCCTTCTAAAATTTTCCTTCCATAACTTTGGTCCCTGCCGTGTACTTTCTATAACGGATGCTGATGTGGCAAACCACTTTGCACGCCACGTCATTTAAAGTCAAACTGCAAAAAATAGACATTAGTTTGCGGGGGTTTCAAACATTCTTAAAATCATTGATTTTAAAATTTCTTACACTGCATTTTCTCCATTCTTTCTTTTGCACTTTTTCTACTTAAATTTTGTCACTCAACTTACTTACTCGTTGTACACCATGTTGTATAGTTTGTGGATTGATGAAAGCTCAGAGTTAAATTAATAATAACCTCACATCTTAATTTATGAGGTTTTATTTTAAGTCTCAAATATCAAACTTTTTAGAGTTAAGCTCAATGGAAATTTGTTACATATCTATGAAATTGTAGTGTTCATGAGAATGCATATAAGGTGTTTGTATTTTTAATCATTTGAAAAACCCAAAAACTAGAACTCAATCATTGTTAGATGCATCAAGTATGTGGTTATTGAAATGAAAAAAATAATCTTACAAAATTTATGTGCATCACTATATTTGTTTTTCATTTTTACTAACACGAAATCCATCTTGATACTGAAAAAATAATCTTACAAACCATAAGTTAATTATGTGAATCTAATTAAATAATTGCTGTAAAAATATTACAAGTAGCACGGTCAAGAGAGAGGTTCCCGCAATGTAATATGGTGCTAGTGAACACAAGAAAAGGACAAATGAATTTTTCATACGTGGCAAAAGATTTAAACTTTTTAAATAAATAATTAGCGAGTTGATTTATGACTACAGGACTCATTTTGTGTGGCTAGAAGGAGCTTCTTCAATAAAAATTAATAATAGCTAAATATAATATATTTTCACTTAATCTATGTAATATGCTATTAATTGTGCAGTAATCCTTTTATTTTTTAAATAAATAAAACTCTTCCAACAATAAAGAAAAGAACCAAAGGAGAGAAATAAATGTGATTTATTTTATTTTGCTATGTGTTACTTTATTCTAATTTTCAACGATAGACCGAAACACATTTGCATGATTTACTCGAGAATTATTTTATGCAGTTCCAAAAAAAATTACTATGATTAACGCTCATATTATTTTCTTTATAACATTAAATTCTTTATTATTTATGTAAATGACAAAATATAAAAAATTATTAAATTTTGATGTAATTATAAATAATTTTTTTAAACTAAATTAGAAGTACAATATTGATTCTTTTAATTTAAAAGATTAGCATATTCAATTACGCATATAACATATTTAATTTATGCAAATAAATATTTTTTATTTAAATCGATACATCAACAATGTTGGAATATGCAGCAACAACTTACGAATACAAGTCTGCACCACATGTAACATGGAGGTTATGTTATTAAAAATTAGATTCTACAGCAATATCATGATGATCTAGTTTAGAAATAAAATAAAAAATTTGTTTCCCTAATGAACATGGATGTCAGGCTCTAAATTTGAAAACATGATTATTCAACTACTTGAAAAATAAGATGAGTCTATTTGATTCATTTTTTTATTTATAGGTTTAGAGTTATAAAAATTAATCAAAGTCTATTGATTTGTCTCACTTGTTCATTAAATTGCATCATATTTTCACGTTTCATTCTATTAATTTTTTTAAGTGAATCTTCATGCATTTAAGATTTTTAAGTATGGTCAGATTTTAAAGTTATTTAAAGGGGGTTTAAAACCCCCACAATCTGTTTTTTTTTTGTTTAATGTTAAATTTAATTGAAGTGGCGTTACACATGACATGCCACGTAAGTCTCCGTTAGTGGAATCTAATGGGAGGGACCAAAAATAAGGACGAAAAATATTACGAGGACCATTGTTTGAAGAAAATATTTATAGGGGCTAAAATGGAAGGTTGTCATATTTATAAGGACCCCTGACATATTTAACCCAATTTATAAATACCATCTCTACATGTTAAATCACATAACTCTATTTTTCATCATCCTCTCTACTATAGGTGATACCCCAACACTCTATCTAATACTTTTATTTTTAATATTATCTCGCATAGTCTTACCACCACATGTGACACCCCAAAAATAATTCAATAATTAAATGTTTATGATTTTAATTAATTATTTAATTGAGAACATAATTTATTTAATAAGTTGGATTATTAAGATTAATGATGGAATTAATTGGAGGAGAAAGTGATATTATTTTATTTATTTATGATTAAAAGGAAATAAGAGGAATAAAAGGAATGAAATAAGGAAAAGAAGGAAAAATAGATTTATTTGGAGAAAACAAGGCTACGTAGAAGTGAGAAGAGAAGGAAAGAAGGAAAAGACCTAGGAGCGTCAGAATCTCGAAGAAACCACCAGGTAAGGGGTGATTTCGACTGATTATGGCTTATTATAGGTTTTGATGTTGATGATATGAGTTATAGCATGTAGGAATTTGAAATTGTGAAATTCTAGGGTTCCATGAATGTGTCCCTATAGGTGTCAGATTGTGTCAAATATGTATAGAATATGATTAGAGTGTCAGTAGATGAAAATAGATGATGGAAATATGTTGTGTGATGAGATAGATGATGCCAAATGATGTATTTTAGTGTTTCCCATGATGGAGTTCGTATGGGTAAAAATGGGTTTAATTGAAAATGGAAGGATGCTGTCAAAAGTGCAGAAAATGACATTTTAACACGTAGGAACCGGTTCCTGTATATGACGGAACCGGTTCCCCATTCAAAAATCAGGGGCGAAGTATTTTCAACTTTCAGGAACCGGTTCCGTTCTGGGTAGGAACCGGGTTCCAGGTGCATTTTTCCAATTTTTCAAAACTTCAAAAATTCATAACTTCCAAACCGTAAGTCCGTTTTGAGCGCCGTTTTGGACGTTATTTTTTAAATTCAATGCTCTATCTTATGAAATGAAAACATTTTAGAAAATTTGAAATTATTTTGGGAAAGTGGTATAATTTCTAAAGATGATGATTATTAGCTAATACATAATGACGATGTATATGTAGCTGATGTACTTGGTGATGAGGATACTGATAATGTGTAGGTGAAATAGCATAGTTATGCTATTGTTTGATGTATGCATGATTGGTTTAGATATCCTGATTGATTGTTTTGCATGTTATGCTGATGTTAGATGTATGCATGATTGTTAATGTATCATGTTGATTTTGGTGATTCAGTTATGTTAAATGAATGTATACATAGACTGATTAATGTTGCATGCTATTGATGTGCGTGCATATGCATTATTTTGGTGAAGTTAATTCCCATTGTGCGGAATTTGACTTGGATTGCCGATAACCGATACCCGAGTGAGGATGGGTGGTTAGGCTGGATTCGTGTCCGAGTGGTTATGGACGAATCGATGGAACTGTATCCGAATGATGATGGATCAGTGTTGGGTGACTTGGTCACGAAGTCGGTACCGCATGCATTGAGTCTGCATTAGTGTTTGCATAGGATTGTAACATGCTAGGATGTCTTCCAGTGTTGCAATGCCTTTATTGTTGATTGATGATGTATGATGAATTGTATGACTATGATTGTGTATTGGATTCTGATTGGTATTAAGTGGTGGAATAATGTGCTTGTATTATATTGTTGATTGAAAGATTTATAATATGCTTTAATTATGAGAAGTCTCACCCTTACTTTACCATTTCAGATTAAATTAGCAGCTGAGGAGTCGGTGAGGATGGCTCTAGAGCTTACCTTTTAGTCCGTGTGTCAGTGTCATGCTCTGATTAGGTTGTAACACTGGGGAACGCTTAGTTAAGAGAATCATTATTATTTTAATAGTTTGGACTTGAACTCCTTGAGAACTATGATGTTTTATTAAATTTTGACTTTTGTATTTCCGCTGTGTAAGACATGGTCTTATAATGATTAAGTTGTTGGATGATGATCCTCAGTGTAGCATGACTACTGTTTGAATGAAGTTGTTTTAATTATTAATTGTGACATCCCGTATTATACCGTGTTAACTCTGATTAAAGATGATTTAGGATATTAATTTAATTAATATATTCGGGGTATTTAGATGGGGTGTTACAATAGTGGTATCAGAGCATAGTCGGTCTTGTCGTGTCGTTATCCCTTTAGTATGCGACTAGTGTGAGTGACACCGCCGATACTTGTGTTGATGTAGATTGTTTTGTTATTTTACGAACAATGGCGGAAGAGGTAACGGAAGGAATGATGCGCTATCGAGGCTTTGGGAATGTTATGGAGTACTCGGAGGGCCGCAGGGCTGATTGGCCGATGCACAATTGGGGAATTTTCGAGGAACAATCTCCCATTGTTTAAAGGTACACATGATCCCGAAGGTGCTCGAAATGGTCAAGGAGATCGAGAGGATCTTGAGTGATTGATTGTGCGAAGAGTCAAGGTGAGATATGGAACTCACATGTTGGCCGAGGAAGCGATGACCGTGGGTTGCTACCCGAATCGAATCGAAGAAGATGGCGTTGCGTTGAATTGGGCGTGTTTAGGAGAGCTTTTCCGAGGAGGTATTTTCCGAGGATGTCGAGGTAAGAAGGAGATTGAGTTTCGGAGCTCAGCAGGCAATAAGATGTATGCTTCAAGTTTTGAGTTAGAAGTATTATGCTCATTATCCTAACGATGATGGAGAGTTTTCCAAATGTATCAAGTTTGAGAATGGTTTACGTGACGAGATTAAGCAGGTATTCGGTATCGTGATCCAAGATTTTCCGATCCGTTGATTGTAGTAGGATTTTAGAGGAGGATCTTGCTAACACTAAGTCAAATGCTCGAGGGTATGTTGATAGAAAAGGTAAACAACAGATGGATCGTGGTAAGCCTTATGATAGGAGTAATCAGAGGTCCAGTGGTTGGAAGAAATCTAATGGAGGAGATTCTAGTTCTTCCGCTAGGTGCTATAAGTGCGATGAGACAGGACATCGTATGGTGGACTGTAAGAGCAATGATAAGAAGTGTTTCAAGTGTGGGAAGTTCGGCCATGTGGCCAATGATTGCAGAGTAAAGGTGGTGACTTGTTACAACTGTGGTGAAGAGGGTCATACCCGTCCTCAGTGCCCAAAACTCAAGAAAGAGCAAGCTGGTGGTAAAGTGTTTGCATTGTCTGGATCAGAGACAAAACCAGATGATCGGATGATTAAAGGTACATGTTTTATTAACGGCATACCTTTGATTGCGATTATTGATACCGAGCTACATTCTTTTATTCGTTAGATTGTGCTAAGAGATTGAATTTGGAAATTTCTAATATGGATGGAAGTATGGTTATTGATACTCGCGTCGGGTTTGACTACTTCATATGTTTGTAGAAATTGTCCTGTTGTGATTTTTGATAGGGTTTCGTATGGATTTAGTGTGCCTACCGCTAGAACAACTTGATATCATCCTTGAATGAATCGTTGGAATTCAACCAGTTCATATCAACTGCTTTGAGAAGACGGTCATTTTCCCAAGAGGTTAAGATCGAAATGAGATTATGTCGCTTAAGCGTATGAACTTAGCTGTGAAGGATGGTGCATTGTGTTTATGTTGTATTCGCAATAGAAGCGGAAGGGAAAGCAAAAGGTGATGGATTGCCGAGTGAATGAATTTCCGAGGTGTTTCCTAAGACGTTAGTGAATTACCACCGAGAGAGGTAGAGTTTACTATAGATTTGATTCCGGAACTAGTCCGTGTCGATGGCGCCTTATCGCATGTCGGCATCTGAATTGGTTGAAAGAAGCGCTAGAGGAATTGCTTGAGAAGCGTTTATTCGCCCAAGTGTTTCGCGGGTGCTCCGGTATTGGTTAAGAAGAAGGAAGGTTCAATGAGGTTATGTGTTGACTACCGACATTGAATAAGGTTACGATCAAGAATCGGTATCCTTTGCCGAGAATTGATGATTTGATGGATCAACTCATTGGAGCTTGTGTATTCAGAAGATTGATCCGAGATCGGATATCATCGATTCGTGTGAAGTCGGAGGATATTCAGAAAACCGCATTTAGAACGAGGTATGGGCATTATGAATATTCTGTGATGCCGTTTGGAGTTACTAATGTACCTGGTGTTTTCATGGAGTATATGAACAGGATATTTCATCCGTATCTCGATAAGTTCGTCGTGGTGTTTATTGACGATATTCTAATTTATTCAAGAGTGACGAGGAGCACGCAGCATCTCGAGTTGTATTGGAATTGTTGAAAGAAAAGAAGCTTTATACGAAGTTGTCCAAGTGTGAATTCTGGTTGGAGGAAGTAAGTTTTCTTGGTCATGTAATTTCCAAGAATGGAATTGCTGTGGATCCTACGAAAGTAGAAGCGGTGTCTCGAAGCCAAGAATGCTTCGAGATCCGTAGTTTTCGGGTCTGGTTACTACCTAAGTTTATTGAGGATTTTCCAAACTAGCTATCTGACTAAGTTGACCAGAAGGGTCGTGTTTGTTTGGGATGTTGAGTGAGAAAGGATTCCAAGAGTCAAGAGGAGGTTGACAAGTGCTCCGATCTTGATTTTACCGGATCCGACTAAGTCTTTTGTGGTGTATTGTGATGCATCGCTGATGGGATTAGGTGGTGTGTTGATGCAAGATAAGCAGGTTGTGGCTTATGCTTCGCGACAACTGAAAGTGCATGAAAGGAATTATCCGACCCATGATTTGGAGTTGGCAACTGTTGTGTTTGTTTTGAAGTTGTGGAGACATTATCCGTACGGTTCTCGGTTTGAAGTATTCAGTGATCATAAGAGTCTGAGGTATCTCTTCGATCAAGGAGTTGAACATGAGGCAGAAGATGGTTAGAATTTAAAAGATTATGATTTCGGTTTGAATTATCATCCCGTAAAGCAAACGTGGTGGCGTATGCTTTGAGTAGAAAGTCTTTGCACATGTCGATGTTAATGGTTTGTGAGTTAGATTTGGTTGAGCAATTCGAGATCTAAGTTTGGTTTGTGAAACTACTCCGAATAGTGTGAAATTGGGTATGTTGGCGACTAGTGGTATTCGGAAGAGATCGAAATGGATGTAAACTGATGTTGGTTTAGTTGATAAGTTGACATTGATCAACCAAGGTCAAGGAGGCGAGTTCCGAATTGACGAGAATGGTGTTATGAGATTTGGTGATCGGGTGTGTGTTCCGGATGTTGCCGAGATTAGGAAGAGTATTTTGGAAGAAGGGCATCGTAGCGGGTTAAGTATTCATCCCGGTGCTACTAAAATGTATCATGATTTGAAGAAGTTGTTTTGGTGGCCGGGAATGAAAAAGGAAATTGTTGAGTTTGTGTATGCTTGTTTGGTTTGTCAGAAGTCGAAAATCGAACATCAGAAACCATCAGGGTTGATGGAGCCGTTGTTTGTTCCAGAATGGAAGTGGGATGGAATCTCAATGGATTTTGTGTCTGGTTTGCCAAGAACAGCTAAGAATTGTGATTCTATCTGGGTTATTGTGGATAGGTTGACAAAATCTGCTCACTTCATTCCGATAAGAATGGATTATCCGATGGAGAGGTTAGCAGAATTGTATGTCGAGAAGATTGTGAGTTTGCATGGTATTCCGTCTAGCATTGTGTCGGATCGAGATCCGAGGTTTACATCTAAGTTCTGGACAGGGTTGCAAGAAGCCTTGGGTACCAAGTTGCGTTTGAGTTCCGCTTATCATCCGCATGATGGTCGACGGAAAGAACGATTCGATCGTTGGAAGATTTGAGAGCTTGTGTTAGAGAAGGGTGGAGCTTGGGATAGCTATCGCCATTGATTGAGTTTACCTACAACAATAGCTTTCACCGAGTATTGGTATGGATCCGCTTGAGGCATTGTATGGTAGGAGGTGTCGAACACCATTGTGTTGGTATGAAACCGAGAGAATGCCGTGATTGGACCGGAAATAGTTCAACAAACTTCGAAAAGATTAAGATGATTCAGGAGAAGATGAGGACTTCTCAGAGTCGTCAGAAAAGTTACCATGATAAGAGGAGGAAAGATCTTGAGTTCAGTGAAGGAGAACATGTGTTTATGCGAGTTACTCCGATGACGGGTATTGGTCGAGCTTTGAAGTCAAAGAAGTTGACTCCGCGATTTATTGGTCCTTTTCAGATTACCAAAAGAGTTGGGAAGGTTGTATATCAGATTGCTTTGCCGCCGTCACTTGCAAATCTGCATGATGTTTTTCACGTGTCCCAACTGAGGAAGTACATTGCTGATCCGTCTCATGAGATTCGGGTAGATGATATATGTGCACGAGAGAATTTAAGCGGAAGCGGTACTGCGAGAATTGAGGATCGGAAGTTGAAATTGGGCAAAGAGATTGCTCTGGTGAGAGTGGCTTGGGGAGGACCAGCTGATGGAAATGTCACTTGGGAGCTGGAGAGTCAGATGAAGGACTCGTATCCCGAACTATTCGTCTGAGGTATATTTTCGAGGACGAAAACTCTTTTAAGTTGGGGAGAGTTATGACACCCCAAAAATAATTCAATAATTAAATGTTTATGATTTTAATTAATTATTTAATTGAGAACATAATTTATTTAATAAGTTGAATTATTAAGATTAATGATGGAATTAATTGGAGGAGAAAGTGATATTATTTTATTTATTTATGATTAAAAGGAAATAAGAGGAATAAAAGGAATGAAATAAGGAAAAGAAGGAAAAATAGATTTATTTGGAGAAAACAAGGCTACGTAGAAGTGAGAAGAGAAGGAAAGAAGGAAAAGACCTAGGAGCGTCGAGATCTCAAGAAACCACCTGTAAGGGTGATTTCGACTGATTATGGCTTATTATAGGTTTTGATGTTGATGATATGAGTTATAGCATGTAGGAATTTGAAATTGTGAAATTCTAGGGTTCCATGAATGTGTCCCTATAGGTGTCAGATTGTGTCAAATATGTATGGAATATGATTAGAGTGTCAGTAGATGAAAATAGATGATGGAAATATGTTGTGTGATGAGATAGATGATGCCAAATGATGTATTTTAGTGTTTCCCATGATGGAGTTCGTATGGGTAAAAATGGGTTTAATTGAAAATGGAAGGATGCTGTCAAAAGTGCAGAAAATGACATTTTAACACGTAGGAACCGTTCTCGATATGATGGAACCGGTTCCCCATTCAAAAATCAGTGGCGAAGTATTTTCAACTTTCAGGAACCGGTTCCGTTCTGGGTAGGAACCGGGTTCCAGGTGCATTTTTCCAATTTTTCAAAACTTCAAAAATTCATAACTTCCAAACCGTAAGTCCGTTTTGAGCGCCGTTTTGGACGTTATTTTCTAAATTCAATGCTCTATCTTATGAAATGAAAACATTTTAGAAAATTTGAAATTATTTTGGGAAAGTGGTATAATTTCTAAAGATGATGATTATTAGCTAATACATAATGACGATGTATATGTAGCTGATGTACTTGGTGATGAGGATACTGATAATGTGTAGGTGAAATAGCATGGTTATGCTATTGTTTGATGTATGCATGATTGGTTTAGATATCCTGATTGATTGTTTTGCATGTTATGCTGATGTTAGATGTATGCATGATTGTTAATGTATCATGTTGATTTTGGTGATTCAGTTATGTTAAATGAATGTATACATAGACTGATTAATGTTGCATGCTATTGATGTGCGTGCATATGCATTATTTTGGTGAAGTTAATTCCCATTGTGCGGAATTTGACTTGGATTGCCGATAACCGATACCCGAGTGAGGATGGGTGGTTAGGCTGGATTCGTGTCCGAGTGGTTATGGACGAATCGATGGAACTGTATCCGAATGATGATGGATCAGTGTTGGGTGACTTGGTCACGAAGTCGGTACCGCATGCATTGAGTCTGCATTAGTGTTTGCATAGGATTGTAACATGCTAGGATGTCTTCCAGTGTTGCAATGCCTTTATTGTTGATTGATGATGTATGATGAATTGTATGACTATGATTGTGTATTGGATTCTGATTGGTATTAAGTGGTGGAATAATGTGCTTGTATTATATTGTTGATTGAAAGATTTATAATATGCTTTAATTATGAGAAGTCTCACCCTTACTTTACCATTTCAGATTAAATTAGCAGCTGAGGAGTCGGTGAGGATGGCTCTAGAGCTTACCTTTTAGTCCGTGTGTCAGTGTCATGCTCTGATTAGGTTGTAACACTGGGGAACGCTTAGTTAAGAGAATCATTATTATTTTAATAGTTTGGACTTGAACTCCTTGAGAACTATGATGTTTTATTAAATTTTGACTTTTTGTATTTCCGCTGTGTAAGACATGGTCTTATAATGATTAAGTTGTTGGATGATGATCCTCAGTGTAGCATGACTACTGTTTGAATGAAGTTGTTTTAATTATTAATTGTGACATCCCGTATTATACCGTGTTAACTCTGATTAAAGATGATTTAGGATATTAATTTAATTAATATATTCGGGGTATTTAGATGGGGTGTTACACCACACATCCAACGCAACATCCTCATCTCTACTACATTAATTATATTCTCATATTGATTCTTAATCGCCCACTATTCTATCTTGTAGAATATTATAGGTCTTACCGCAATCCGATAGCATTTTCTCTTTAGCTTGAGGGGTACTTTTGTATCACATAAAACATGTAAAGCCCTCCTCCATTTTAGTCATCCAATTTGAATTCAACAGTTACACCCCCTTCTATTTCTCAATTATTTTGTATTATAGACACAATATTTAAACCTTGTGACTCAAGGAATGATGTGATTTTCATCTTTCACAAATATAGGTTAGAAACACTTATTGTTTTGTTGAAGTTGCATTCCATATACTCTGTCTTACTTCCACTTAGACAAAAACCATGTGTTTCTAAAGCTCGCCTCAAAATTTTCAACCTCTTATTTAAATTCTCATTCGACTCTCTAAATAGGATTACATCATCTAAAAAAATCACGCATCTCAGTGCTAGCTCTTAAATGTGTTTTGTGAGTATATCCAAAATTAAGGCAAAAAGATAGAGACTTAGAGTTAAACCTTGATGTGAACCTATTGTAATGGAAAAATCACCCGTCTCTCCACCATGTGTTTGCGCACTAGTCGATACCACTTCTTACATATCTTAAATATCTCAAATAAATGCAATCATAACCCCTTTCTTTTCTATAATTTTCCACAAAATCATACGCCTTCTCCAAGTCAATTAAAATTAAGTACAAGTCTAGTTGGTCCATTAATTCAATATTGCTATATCACCAATTATAGTCGATAGATCACTTCTATGGTCGACTTTCCAAATATAAACCAAATTAATTCTCAGTGTCTTGAGTCCTTTTTATTAGTCTCTGTTCAATAACTCTTTCTTATAACTTCATGGTATGACACATAAGTTTAATCTTCGTATAATTTGCACATTTTTATTAATCTATCTCATAGTAATAATCTTTCCGATAAAATATTTTCTTTGAAAACATTTTTATTTTTAAGTTTTTAAACATAATTTTAAATATTGTTCTCGAAATATATTTTCTAATTAATATGTTGTACTTTTTTTATATAAATAACATTAGGACTTGTGAGAATTAAATAAATAATAATTTGTTTTGAAACTTTTCTTTGACTTTATCAAAAGTTTGAAATTTACTATTTCTGTTGATGTTTCAATAAAAAAAAATTCTGAGTCTTTGTTTTTGGAACACAAATTAGCATTATTCATAAAATTATTTGTCTTTATTTTATATTTATATTAATAAAATGTATATCAACATTTGCGAAGAATAAATTAATAAAATCATAATTTTTTATATATACTTGTCAATATGTATAAATAATCAAATAAATTATATTTTTAACCTTTGGTACAACCGTGAAAGTCTCTGGTAGATGGAGAGGCGAAGTACATGCAAGTTTTATACTTCAATGCTCAAGTTAGTGAGGTTAGAGAGGTGTAACTTATAAGAATAAAATGAATTGGACTTTGATGTAGCGTAAAACTACACTTATATATGAACGACAGTAAGAATTTCCTCTATGAATGTGGCGCAAAATACTGAAGACCGTCAAATTGATTCCAACTATTGAGATGATTCCAGTGCTTGGCTTTAGTGTGTATCTCCTTAGTAAAGGTCTACATGTTCATCACTTCGAGTGGGCCTTATTATGCCTTTGAATTAGGTTGTCTTATTGGGATGGTTGCCCGTTCTGAAACATTTTCCGCAAGCCATTGCTATCAGAAATGAAGATAGGATTGTTGCCATATAACTTTTTTGAGATCGACCTATTGTAAATTTCTCTCTCGTCATTTTGCGACAAAATCCAATTTTCTCAAGGATAAGGAGAAATCTATGGCGACCTTTTTTTAATGGCAAAATTATTAATAGTTAATTATTAATATATATTTACACCATTGCCAAGACTTGAACTATGGGCCTCAAAGTCCTTTTTAACCATTAACTCAACTATTCCAAGCCAATTGTGATATCCCTCTCACCCTTAGTGGTGAGTTGATTGAGAGTATATATTCTTGAGAACATGCACATTAAAATCTTGTCCCATCCTTGAAATATTTCGTTGTGGAGGTTCTACACGGGGACCTTGACCTCTAGGATAGACAGTGATGCATTTAGAGTGATCGAGTTCGAGTGTCGTTATGGAACCAAAGTCAGATTTTGATTGTTGACTGTGCTTCCTAGATTCTTGGTTGTAGATGTTGAGTTTTCCAATTTCCTATATATACTGAGATAATGAGGTCAACTTTCCACTTTGTTTTCTTTGCTTCAAAGTACACGTCTCTCTGCATTCTTTGTTGTTTCATAATTTTCAGTCTTTCGTTTTCTTTGAACCCTGCATGCTTTACGGGTATAGATGCCATGGGGTACCTGAGTGTTTTGGTCATGAACACAGTGAGTGATGATGGACTTTGAGGAACTTCATCTCAAAATGGGGAATAAGTGATAAATATCATAGGTTTAGAAGTTTTGTTTGAATGAGTTAGAAGCCTCGTCATAGATGTTGTAGAAGATGAGGGTGTTGGCCAAGTGGCTCCAAACACAATAAAGAGGATGAATTATTTTGATTGAAATTTTAAACAATTTTATAAAAACTTTGTTTTTTTAAAATTATTATTTTTATTTTGACATTTACTCGACCTATGGACTCGAAATCTACCTTCATTATTTGTCTCGAACCATGTTGAGTCAGTCGAACTTCTATTACTAATTAAGCGTTCTAATATCGTGTGACATGTTATGATGGATGAATTTTAAGGAGGTTTGCTTTCTCTATTGTGATAAAACATCAGTCTATAACTCCTTTTCAATTTAGTTTTCTGACAGGATGTGATCTGGAGGTAGAACATCATTATTGTTGCATCACTCCCTTCTTGATTGCATTGATTATAGTAATCAGAATCAATGTTGGATCGCGGGGTTCGAAAGAGTTTCTTAGTGCGTGGTTAGGGTGAATCTCTTCTTTATAGCGTGATTTAATTATGATCTAACTTTAAATCAAACAAGATTTGATTGTGAAATTTTGCAAGACTGAGTTGTCGATTTTCATAGATGGGGGCAGCGTTTTATACAAGAACTAAAATTGTGATTGGTTTGTGATGATGGACTCTTGACATGGCAGTATAAATTTATGACATGATAATGTGGAAATGAATCTGCAAGATTATACTCCAACGCTTATGTCATTAATAGTCCAACGCTTATGTCATTAATAAAATTTAAAATTAATAAAGTGTAAGTTTGAGGGGGAAAAAAGCTTTTAGTGTTTCAGAGTTGTTTTTCAAGAAGATGAGTTAGGAATTACTTTTGGTTTTAGATGCAAGGTTAAGTGTATGTTAGACTTTTTGAAACATCGGGCTGTCTTTAAATTGCGACATATCTCTTCATGTTTAAATTTTTTTTTGTTATTGAAATGACTAACACATTTCTTCAAGTTTTTCTTTTTGTTGTTGTTGAAATGACTATGTTTAAGGCTAAATTAGACAATATATTCTGCTTTTTCTTTTTAATTCGTTCCCTCTCTCCTTGTCCCATAATTACCTCTTTAATTATTCACTTTAAGTGCATGTTGATTCTTTTCTTAAACTATTGAACAAACATCATTATTAACATTTGAATGACACACTATAGTGTTTTTTTTTTCTATAAGGAAAATATTTTGCTTTATAAGGTTAATTCAAATTTTAAACTAAATACACTATAGTACCAATTTTTGTCGATTCAAATGTCTCCTATGTTTATGATGAGATTATCTTACTGTAATGAACACTCTATAGTGCTTGAACTTGACTATTGTCACTTGCATTCAAATATTTGAGGCATGGTGCTTCTACCTCACGGTCTCCTTTTTAAAGCATAATTATGCCAATTATTTTTCCGTATTTCAGGTATTGAAACTAACTTTAATGAGATACTGTTATTTGCTTCAAATTCAAATTAAGTAGTAAACAAGTAACTCACTTTATAGTTAATTTTTTTCTATAGCCCAAATCATTTAATGTGTTGCTTAGATAAATCGCACATTTATTTCTATAGTTAATGAATGAATTACTCAATACAAAATCAATTTAAATGAGGTGTTTAAATGAAATTTGATTGATCAACGAATCAATTTTTTTATTTGGACAGTAAACAATCTTTTTGCATTAGATGAAAAAGAGAGTACATAGTAATATATCGTGTGAAGGCATTCTTCTTTCACAAATTAACAACAATGCTAATAATTAAGTCAAACAAGTTAAGAATATAAAAAAGTTTTGAGAAATTAGATATCAAAAGAGGGTTACCAATTCAATTATTTAATTCAAGAAATCAAGTAAAATTCTTTCGCAAGAGATTAGTGAGATTTTGAACTACAATATTTTAATATATTCTATTACGAATCATTTCTGTAACTTTGTGATGCCCAATTCAATTATACGGGTTCTCAAAAATGATTAAACTCACAATTTATGGAGAAATCATTTGTTGACTAGAAAGAGGAGTTTGGTTTGCAACAATCCTAGTTAGATTCTCACTCATCCAAACTTCTTTGAGTCATTTCACTAAACACCCTAAACACAAACTGACACCAACCTAAACCTAAGAATAATATACACAACAAAACAACACAAACAAGAAGCAATAGAAACCCTAACAACACAAACACAATAACAATAACCATTACAGGTACACAAACACATAAACTCATAAATTTTAAATTTCCCGATGGTGGAGGCTCTGGTGGGGCTCTTTTTTCATGCCCGTAACGCTTTGTCCCATCGGTTGGAGAAGATGATTTTGGAGTTACAATCATTTTGTGGTTGTTGGAAGGGAGGAGGAAAAACTTAGAAGAGATTGGGGCTAGCAAAAGGTGTGAATTTAACATGGATGGGCAAATTCGAAGGAGTGAGAAGGAAGTGATGAAAACTTACAGTGGGGAATTAACACCCATTGGATGGGAGACAACCTTCATACTAGAAGTAGAGAATTCTAATGATAAAGGAGGAGCCTCTATAGGAGGGGAGACAATGCTCACCAAAAGGGAGAAACCTTATTTTTAGAGAGAGGTGAGAGCTTCTCTCTCTAAACATTGTTACCAATGAATCAATCTAACATTATAGTTTATACACAAATTTAATCACATGATAGATAATTCAGATATCTTGATCAATATCAGACCTAAATTTATACAGCAATTCGCTATGAACAAATTAAGCCTAACAACATGTGATTTTTAAGAAAGCGGTAAAAACCTAAAACATCCAACCTATATAGAAAACTAAATGAGATTGGAAAAAAGAACATTGCACCTGGGTTTATACTGGTTCAATGTCTTCTTCTTAACTTTATGCCTAATTCAATCTCCAATAGAAAGCCATTGAAAGTTTTTACAACATGAGTTTGGATCTAAAATCTCATTGCAAATATTTGTTCCACAACAATTTTCACTTGTTCAATCTGGTCCCCTGTGTGAGCTCTTAATATATTTAAAAGAATAGAAACTCCCAACTTAGTACCAAAGTTAACTTCACTTGACACTATTGAAGTCTTCAATGGAGAATAAATTCTTTCTTTTTGCTCCTACTTAATTGTCAATTTCCAACAACACCAAATAATACAAATCTTTATCTACAACTAAAAACTCAGAAACATTAAAAATGAATGAACCCCTTCTATGATAGATCTACACTCTCTAAGAATTTAGAATCAACCATATCATGATAATCTTATTGGAGGTTGAAGATGAATTCAACTGCAATCGAAAATTGTAACTTGGTGTACTTTGAAAGCTAAAAGACCAATTTTGAAAAACTCTCAAAGTTATGATATTATGATCATATTGCATATAAACATGACACAAATAATTTATATATGTTCTTGAGATAGAGCACTTAAAATGAGTAAAAACACCCATTTTATTCGAGTCAAGTGTAATTTATATGATTCAAGTTAAACGGGGAAATTATTTCAATCAATAACTTAAAACCAATAATTTTCCCATTTGATTTGAATCAGTGATTTGATTCAAAGAATTATTTCATTTAAATCACGATGAGAGAACCAAAATTCAAAATTTTAAATTAACTTTTGATTTGAATCATGCATCCTTCTTATTCAAGCCAGAGAAGCTTGTGATTCGAATCTTATTGGCAGTCGAAAAACATGAATTTCACATTCATTTATTGCTTATAATCACGCATATCCTTGATTCAAATCACTCTTCAAAAAGTTTTGGTTATGACAATCTTTGAACCATAAATGAAGTAAATATGAGAGAAAGAGAGAGTTTCTTGAACAAACACAAGATACCCTTAAGTTAACAAAGGGGAAGAAGAAGAAGAAAAATATGATTGGTTAAAACCATTATTCTTTACTTTCTAATTTGGGTTTATGATTACAAGTATTACAAAATAGCAATCAACCTCAACTTCTCTCAACAACATGAGAGAGCAACCTATTTATAGACTACTAGCTACATATGTTATGTATACATGACATACATAGCTAACTTAAACACTAAGATAACTTAATCAAAAAGATAACTTAAACAACAAGCTAACTAAATAACTATATGCTAGAACAAGCTTTGACTACAACATGCACATCTTTGACTATTATCAAACTATGAAGCTACCCTTGTCGAGACTAGAGTTTGAAGCAAATACCAAAAATCTACACATTGGAACAAGTTTTACAACATGAAGGGAACCACCTAGATTTCGTCATGCAACTTTATTAACTGCATACACTGGAAGAACTTGCTGCATGACAATAACTTGGTGATCATATCTGAAACATTGTAATCAATTGAAACCTTCATCACTTTGACTTCTCCACTTTCTATTTTCTCCCTGATAAAGTGAAGCCTAACACCATATGATTAGTTCTTTTATGATAGGCTGAATTCGTCGACATATGTATGACACTTTGGCTATCAGATATAACAATAATATCTTGACCTTGAAGTTTCTATTCTTTAGAAAACACTTCAAGCCACAATGATTCTTTAACAACTTCAAAGATAATATTATACTCATTTTCAATGGTTAATAAGGAAATAACCTTCTAAAGAGAAGCATTCCTACCGATTATTGTGCCAAACATAGTAAAAGCTTTCCAGAAAGAGCTTTTTTGGTATCCATACATCCTACATAGTCAGAGTCAACAAATCCTTTAACTTTGCCTTCTCCATTTCTTATGGCTCCACAATAAACCAGGACCCTCCTCATGAATCATTTTATGTAGGGTTAAATATGTTTTTAGTCCCTATAAGTGTGCGACCCTGCAATTTTGGTCCCTCTAAAATTTTCCTTTGAATAATGGTCCTCGCAAACTTTTTTTCTTGCAGTTTTAGTCCTTGTTATTTTCTAAAAATTTTAAAACGGTTTAATTACCCTAAAATTTTTAAGTTTTTGAATAATTTTTTTTCATATGTGTTCAGAATACTATACAATATTTATTTACTAAACTTTAGAATTTTTTAATTTTTCAAATTTCAAAAGATATTGATAAAAGCAATGGAAATCTCGATTTAGAAATCAAATTTTGAGTTCCTTTTTTTTCGAGGAACTTTTTATGACGTTCTACACATGTCTGTAAAATCATCATTCAAAAATAAACATCGGTTTAACATCAAGCACTAAAACTATGTGCATAATAATTTTGCGAGGACCATTATTCGAAGGAAAATTTTAGAGGGACTAAAATTGCAGGATCATATATTTATAGGGACCAAAAACATATTTAACCCTTTTATGTATCTTAGAATCCACTTTAGAGCTTTCCAATGTGCCTTCCCAAGATTAGCTGTATACCTGCTTACAAGGCTCACTTTTTAGGTTATGTTTGGCCTCATACAAACCATAGCATACATCAAAGAATCTAATATTCTAGCATATGGAATTCTATTCATTCAGGCTCTTTTAAATTTAGTACTTATACTTTGAGTCATACTCATCTTGAGTTAAGGATTTGTTGGTGTTACGATAAACTTTGAATTCGACATACCAAGTTTTTGAGAATCTTTCTTAGGTATGTCTCTTGAAATAAGCATAATAGTGGTTGCTATCTCTCTAGATGTCAATCCCAAGAATCTTGGTGGTAGCTCTCAGATCTTTAATTTTAAACACCTTACCGAGTTCAACCTTCACCATCATTACATCCTCAACACGGTTGCTTACTATGAGAATGTCATTCACAAAAAGCAACAAAATTATAAGTGAACTTCCAAGTTAAAATCTGAAATAAACACACTGGTCGAACTGGCTCCTAGTGAAACATATGTATTCCATGAACTTTTCGATTCTCCTATTCCATTATTGAGAAGATTGTTTCAGGACATATAAGGACATATTCAACCTGCAAACATAATCTTCCTTTCCTTTTTTTGCACACCCTTTAGGTTGCCTCATCATGATTATTTTGTCTAGATCACCATATAGGAAAGTTGTTTTCACATCTATCTATTCAAGTTAGAAGTCTAACTTTTCCACCATGGCTAACAACATTGTAATGGATCTATGCTTTACAACAAGAGAGAACACATCATTGAAGTCAAGTCATTCTTTCTGAGTGAACCCTATAGCAACCAACCTTGCTTTAAATTTCTTTGACATCACTTATTTGATTCCTTCTTTAACCTTGAAAGTTTACTTACATCTAACTAACTTGCCTCCTACAGATTTCTCGATCAACTCCCAAGTATGGTTATCATGAAGAGATTTTAACTTATCGTCCATGGCTAATAGCCATTTGGTCTTGTTTCGACTCCTAACAACTCTCTTGTAATATCTAGGTTATTTATCAAGCACCTCACTAGAAGATACCGAAGCAAATGCTACGATATCTGCATAACCAAGTCTTTGAGATGACTTGATAAATATTCTCGAACCGTCTCTTGCCAGCAGGTAATTATCAATAGTTTCCTTAGTTTCTTCAGCATCTTTTGCTTATTCCTCGACTTTATCTGGGTTATGCAATTCAACATCACTATGTTGCACCTTAATAGGAATCTCTTCTTGTTCCAACACTTTTTCACAAATCTTTACATTTTGACCAACGTCATCAGTTTTCTTGAATGTTATTTCAGCTTCATTGAAAACGACATCACGACTTGTGATACATGTTCCGTGATCTAGTTCTAGGCACCACAACCTAATGTTAGCATAGGCTACACATTCAAATACTCTATGTTTATCTAAATCTGGTGGATGACTTGACCGAACTTATTTAGGTGTCTTCATCCCTAAGACACCTATTTATCAGGTATGTTCTAGTCACAACCAAAAACACATTATTCAATCCAACACTAAACAACATGCATCTAACATTTCTAGGATTGTTCCATTGAACCTCTTAGACAGACCATTTTGTTGAGGATTACTTGTAATAGTCTTGTGCCTTGCTATACGAGACATAACACAATAACTACCGATCACTTCATTGTAGAGCTTAAGGCGATTTTAGGTTCTTAACCCCTTGACCTTTTTGCTAAATTGATTTTAGACCAAAGTCTTCTAACTTTTGAAATTTTCAAAAGTTTCATCCTTAGTCTTCTGAATGAATATCCATAACTTTTTATGGAATAATAATCAACTATGGATATAAAATAACTTGCACGTGAGTGTGAAGGATTCCTTGTAGACCCTCAAAGAGCAACATGAATGTAATCAAGAGAACCATGTGCTCTTTGTTTGCCTTTGTTAAACTTCCATCTGCAAGATTTACCAAACACACAAGGTTCACAAAACTCCAACTTTTAGACCTTGTCACCACCTAGCGAATTTCATTTCCCCAATTCAAAGAGACTTGTTTCATTGACATGGCCCAATCTCACGAGCCACAATTTTGTCTTTGACACATGTTACATGTATGCAAAATCAGTTGATCCACTTAAAACCTCAGCATCAAGGGTATACAAGCCTTGTTTCTTCATGCCTCTCATGACTTCCTTCGTCCCTTTTAAGACTTTCAGTATACTTTTATCTCATCTGAAAACATATCCTTTCCTGACGAATTCAGCAAGAGAATCATATTTATCTTAAGATCAGGTACATACGTGACACGAATCAACAACTTTAATGACTCGTAATGGAGCTTGAATCTCACAGATCCAACACCTATAATTTTTTCACTTTGTTGTTTTCTAGCAACACTAAGCCTCCATCTTGATCACATAATTCTTCAAATGCATATTTTTTTGAAGTCATGTTGAAGGTGAGAAAAACACAAGAAGGGGTTTTAATTGTGTTGACTTTTTCTCCTTTTTCTCTTTAAAATCTCTTATCAGATTCTGATAGTAAGGTTCAGAGTTTGATTTAGAGTATGAAGAATAACAACAGAATAATGTTGAACATAAATAAAGAAGAGAGCAAGACAAGGCTCAAGTAATTATCTTGGTTCCTTCTACAAATCAGGAGTAGTCCAGTCCCCATGCACTTCCAAGAGATTTCCAATATAACCAAATCTAATTACAAGTTGCTCAAGCACACAAGCATGATACTTATAATGTCCAAACACACAAGTAAGGGACTTCAGTGCTCATGCACACAAGTAAGAGACTTTTAATGCCCAAACACATAAGTAAGGGACTTCAATGCTCAAGCACACAAGAAATAGACTTCTAGTTGCTCAAGCACGCATGCAAGAGAGTTCACTACTCAAGTGTAACACGGTGGGAGAACTGACTTATTTGTTTTGCATTTTATCAAAAATATTGCGGATAGCAAGATTCGCCATTGAATTTTCTTTTATCCAATAAAGGAAAGGTGAAAAGAACAGGAAAGACCTTTGATAGATTCTGAGTACGGGAGGTAATTATGAAAAGGGAAGGTGTTTGCACCCTTTTCATCCGTATTTATCATCGGGCTGTTAATTGCTTTAGCTCACTTTTTGAAAACTTGCTTTCTGTGTGTGTGTGATTTGTTTGAAAATGTTTTGACTTTGACTTTGTAATGATTCTTGTATCAGTCCTCAAGAATGTATACGAAGTGTTTGAAAATATTTATTTGAAAAATATAACTTTGTAATGATTCTCGTATGAATGTATACAAAGTGATTGTTTGAAAGTATTTTTATTAGAGTGTGAGGTGTGAAAAGTATTTTAATTGATTGGAGCAAGAAATTTAAAGTCTTATTACCTACTCAGAAGGTCGTTCTTGTTATTTTCCTTCTCTTTTAGGATAACGCTATACATACCATTAGTTGGTAGGTAACTGTATCCGTTGGATGTGAAGAGACATGCGTAGGGTCATCGTATGGTCATTGAATGCAATATTGTAAGGATACCTTAACAATTCGAAGGGACGACCATCACTTATTCGTAGGGAACAACCGAGGGACGAAATCATATATTCGTAGGCAACATCTAGGGTCATCGAGGGACTATGATCTTTGTGATGATTTTTTGAATCGAAGGACTTTTTGCTAATGGTACCCATACGTTCGAGGGACATGACCATTTATAAGGCAACAAGAGAGGATACCCTAAGGGGTGCAAGTGTGAAAAGTGTGTTGATTTCAGATATTTATCTTGAGATTAGGGTTATCTATGTTATTTTTAGTCTTGCCATACAAACCCTATAGTTACTAGCAGTTAAATATGTATCGAAAGTAGAGGTACGAAAAGTAAAAGCGGAAAAGTAAAGTCTTATGTTATTACATGGATTTGGAGCAGTTACATAATATGAGGTGCGGAAAGTAAATACGAAAAAAAATCCTAGTTTAAGCTATTACATCATGTGAGCAGATACATAATATTGGAAAATGCGAGAAAATAAACCCTAGCTATTACAACTTGGAAGCAGTTACAATAATCAGAAAAATATCGCGAGAAGGATTAAATCGAAATAAGAGAAAATAATGTTAGAAAAAAGATTTTTGATGTTAGTAGAAAAAGTTTTAAAATTAGTAAAAGAGTTTTTAAGTTAATGCAAACCCTAATTACTAGAAAAAAAATATTTTTTTGCATTTTGTGAGTTAATTTAATTAAGAAAAGAAATTAAAGTTTAATTTATAATTAATTAAACAATTAATTAAAATAAAAGAAATTTTTGGTGTCAAAAATTAAATTAGGGTTTTTAAAACCTAAATCTAGAAAAGAAAATATTTCTATGGTATTTTTGTGGTGTTTTAAAAAATATTTGAAAGAAATTAAATTAAAAAAGAAAATAGAAAAGGAAAATATGAAAAAAATAGAAAAAAACAAGGGTTAGTAAAATGTCAAAAAATATATGCAGCCCCTGGCTTTCGAACTCAGGAGCCAAGGGTCAACAGTCGCGCTTCCTTGCCATCTGTGCCACTTGCTTGATTTGTAAATGGAATGAAAATAAAATAATATATAATAAAATTAAAATTTAAAATATATTAACCGAAAACACGCGCGAAGGGGCTTCGTCCCCGATTTGAATTTTCTAAAGCTTATACCGACAACCAATTCGTGGATAAAGGCTTTACCTACGGTCGCGTCTGTAGCTACATGACCTGGAAATCACAACTCTCAAAATATGCAATATAAGGACATGAATCGACCAGATTTGATCCCTTGAACACGATGGTACCATTGGTTTCATCCAATTTTTCCTAAATCAGAAAACCCTAATTCAAAGCTTCGAACCCTAACAATGGTGGATTCGTGTACCTGCACTCAAACTCCAATTAAACCATATAGAAAGCATCGAAACTTCATTGTGAACACAAATATATCATCAATTCATGTTAAAAGTGCATGTAAATATGAAATCGAAAATCAAAAGTATGAATGAAAACTAAAATTGTGATTTTACATTTCAATGTGTTTTGATTGCTTGTGAATGACTGGAATTGATCAGAGGACATCGATGAAGCTAATGGACCACTTGGAATGGCTTGAATCAAAGGAATTCTTGGTATGCAAGTTACATGAAAGTCACAGATTTTTGAGGTTTTGTTAGGGTTCTTGAGGCAAGGATCCCGTCCTCTTAGCATTTGAAGGTGTTGTGTATTTATAGAGGAAGGATTTAGGTCAACAAATATGTAGAAAATATCTCGCATTGATGTGAGTATATTTGATTGAAAATCATGCATGAAATCTTTCTATTATTGGCCAATCTTGCACCAATCATGCTCTATTTTCTTGACCCTTAAGCTTTATTTTAGATTGATTTTCTGATTGAAAACAAATCCCATGCGCCTCATGCAATTATTTCCATATTTTATTTAATTTATTTTGATTTTAAATGGATAAAAAATAAAAAATAAATGAAATAAAAATCATGGCCATGCACAAATGGGCTTATAAATCCTCTAACATGTTATGTTCACATTCACACCTCAAGAATTAGGCCCATTAACTCAAAAAAGTCAAAATTGCCCAATTGACATTTTATGCATTTCTTCAAAATTGTCATTTTTGCTCAAACCGTAACTTGCTTAATTTTTATCATTTGAGAGTGTTCTTGGACTTTTTAGAAATCTTAATATGTCCTATAAATGCTCCTTTTGGTTTCATCTTTATTGAAGCTTCCATGCTTATATACACTTCTTTGGAAAAAGATGACTTTTTGTTGACTTTTAGAAGAACCTATAATGTCTTGACCCATAACTTTCATATGAAGCATTTTTGGCCACAACTTGTGAGACACAAAGTTGTCGAGAATTGAATTCTCTTTAATATGAGTTTTGGTGGAAATTTTTTTGATGAAGTATGTGAAAGTTATGCCTTGTCAAAGTTCTATTGACTTTCCCTTAAGAAACCCTAATTTAGAAACTTTTGACTTTTGATCATTCCTTGGATTTTCTTGATGAATTATGATCAACCTTTGATCAAATGATGAATGTGACCTCAAAATCTTGATGTTTACCAAAAATAATGAAGTTTGACTGTATGTTGACCACAATTGACTTTTTGTCCAATACAACTGATTTTCAACCATCTGAGCAATTGACTGAGCAAACTTAGGCCAGAAGGCTTGAAACTTGACATGGTGATACCTTGAGACATATGAGGAGGCATAATTCTTACTTGAGACAATATAAACCGTTATTGACTTGAGAGAATAAAAATCTTAGTTGTGGGTTGATTGCTTAGGACAGGGTTTGTCTTGATCCACCCTTGAGTAATTCTTGAGCATGAAGATGTGTATTGACTTGAAAATAGGAGGAAAAATTTTGGGGTATAACATCAAGCACACAAGAAAGAGACTTCAAATTATCAAGCTAACCAACAAGAGACTTTTACCAATCTATATAGAAGATAACTGAGAAATGAGAGTTTGATAATTATACTTAATATACAATCATAGGTGTAAAAAAATACAACATAGAAAAATGTACACCTTAAGAACTTCTAAGAAAGTACAATTGATAAAAAGTTTAAAATTAACTTACGTTCTTTGTTTTGACAGAGTAACTTATCTTTTTCTTGTCAAGGCGTATTGTTGTATGTTTATCCAAATCTCCAGCTCCTATTATAGAGTTTTATTAAAGAGTAATTGAAGTTAACTTCTAGCAAAAGAGAGTCTTTTGAGAGAAGAATCAACAAATCCTTTGCAAAGCTTCCTAATATTGTTAATGCCATTTCAAAGTCATTTGAAAATCCTATGCAATAAAAGGAATTATCAGTTGTAAAGTTTCAGGCTTTTGCAACTTTCTCCTAAGTCTTCACGTGACCAGAATAGGACAAATTGACCTCAGAGTCTAATAGCAACCTATCAGGAATTCCTTGGTTCTTGAGCTTTGACTGAATTCAGTTTTCGGTCCTTCAGAGTCCAAGTCTTAGCTTCTGATACTTTAGACTCTAAGTCTTCAGAGGTTGGCTTGGTAAGAGTCTGAGACCTTCAGGTTCTAATCATCAGAAGACGACTTGATCAAAAGTTGAGTATTCAAAGTATGATCTTAAAAATTCGCCTCTTTAGAGCTTCTCTTTCAATGTTTAATGCAATATCATAATTGACTTCAAATTAGTATAATAATCTTTGTACCTGCATACTTGAGCACACATAAATCTACCCAATTGTTCTTTAAATACTTTGTTATCATCAAAACCTAAGGGATATGGTATACACCAATTTTATTCCAATAATCTCCCCCTTTTTTATTATGAAAAACTTGAGTATTTAAGAATAATTGGGAGTTCATATTGGAGGAGATTGATTTTCCAGAGGATATTTTAAATGTCATTATGCATGGTGTGACTAATGTGGAGAAAAACATATATTGCAATGGTAGCAAGAATGATTTTTTTGCCCTCAACGTGGAATCCGGCAAGGTGATCCAATTTCATCACATCTTTTTGTGCTTTGCATGGAAAATTATCTCATTTGATTGAGCATGTAGTGAACAAAAAGAAGGGGAATCGTTTTAGATTGGTAGGAATTAAGTCAATATCTCCCCTCTCATGCTTGCAGATGTCTTGCTAGTGTTTGGGGAGGCTAATGAGAAGCAATTGTTGTGTGTTAAAGATACATTTGAGGCCTTTTATCTCAAGTTAGGGCCAAATATTAATAATGACAAGTCTAGCTTTCTATTTTCTAATAATGTTGCTAGGAGCATTAGATCCATACTAATGCATATTTTAGTATTTAGGGAGATAAATAGCTTTGGAAAATACCTGGATATTCTTCCTCTTACTGGTAAAGCTATCAGGATGCATGATTTCAATTATATGATAGATCAAATTGCAAAGAAGTTGTCTAGTTGGAAGGCTCAACACCTTTCTTTCGCGGGTAGAGTTACTCTTACCAAGAGCATCATGGAAGCTATCCATGTGTATCCAATGACGAAAAACTTACTTCCTAAGGCGTGTAAGGACATCTAGAAGTTGCAAAGAGATTTCAGCTGGGGAGATACTAATTCAAAGAAGAAGTACCATGTTGTGGGGTGAGATAGAGTTACTAAGGTTAAGTGTGATGATGGTCTTGGTTTGAAGGATTTTAATGTTATGAATCAAGTGTGCATCATGAAGTTAGGTTGTAAAGTCATTATTGTGATGATGACTCATGGTGTACCATCTTGAGAGGCAAGTATAAGGCTGAGAATAAGGGTGGTAGCTTGCAGTCTAAGAAAATTGTCTCTAATTTATGGAACACAATTGTTAAAAATGCTCTTAACCTGCTGAGTGTGGGGCTTTAGATTATTGGTGATGGTAATATTATTCAACCTTGGAGTCATAGTTTGATAGAGAAAGGCAAGAGTTTTAAAGATTCCAATGTGACTGTTCGTGTAGAGCTGGTTGATGCAAGGATTATTGACTTGGTTGGGGACGATGGTGAGTGTGACTGGAATTTGATGGAATAGATCCATGCTTCTATTAAGATGAATATTGTTTCTATTATTTCTCCTTTAGAAGGTAGTGTTGAAGATAAGTTAATAGTGGCTACTGGCGAAGATGATACCTTTTCTATTGGGCAAATGTATCGGGCGTTGAGTTGGGATTGTGATCAAGAGGTGAGTTAGAATTGGAGACAAATCTGGGGCTTGTAAGTTCCATAATGAGCCAGTAGTTTCATCTGGATTCTACAACATAATAGGTTGTTTACTCATAATCGGATGAGTGTCTCTGGCTTTGGGATTGATGGTTGTAGATTATATGGAACTATGTGTTAAACATCTCTACATGCGTTGAGAGATTGTAAAATCGTGAGAAGTGTGGGACAATAAGATTCCCGGAAGTATTATGAATGACTTCTATCAAGTTGATTGGTTAGAGTGGATAAGACTCAACATTAACAGTACCATGCATGCATATCATGTTTGGCGTAATTATTGGGCTATTGGGTGTTATACGCTTTGGTCATGGAGAAACAAAAAGCTTCATGATGCTAATTATGCTCGCCCTAATAACATGCAGGAGATTATTGGGGAGAAATTTCAGCATTTCAGGGAAGCAATAATGATAAATTGCGGAATTATGGATCAAAAAATCGATCTAAATTAAACTACAATAAATTAAATCAGATTGGATTGGATTTTTTAAATATATCATCTAAAACCAAACAGAATCGCAGTTAAATTTATCAATAATAGAAATTTTTACTTTAAAACTGATTCAATATCCTCTGAACAAAATGGTGGGCATGCAAGTGCCAAAGCCTTTTAAGGACGAAAAGCAAGTGGGTCTTAGAAATAAGGAAAACGCCAAAAGCGATTCCGCGTAAATTGGGGCTGGTTGCAACTCATATTATTTTAAACCCTAAAAGCACTTATTACCATGCGTTCATATTGACGTTTGGCACCATCCAACTTAATTCTTCGTTAATTAAATGATTCTTGCTCACTCACCGACACTCTTGAATTTTAATACCATTGTCAACATTTTTTATTTCTATTGCTTTGAAACATAAATCTAAATTATATAGTGGTAGATGTCAACAATTATATATACTTGTATATTATATGGCTGAACTATAATATTGCGTTTGAAATAATCGTATATCCAGAAACAATTTTAAAGGCCTAACATTTACACAAACTGCCAAAAGCTCTAAGCCTATAATTAGGTTTGACAAACAAAATAGTTGTATCTATGTATGGTGCAAAACTAGGATAAAAATAAACCAGCTGGTTATCTAAACAATATGGCGGCTGATACTTAAAAAATTAAGTTGAAAACGATTTATATATGATTTCAAAATAACTCTTAATATAGCCAGGTTAAGATGTTGGGTTTTTAGCTGTTTGTTTAGCTAACCGGCTTAATATGTTTCTTTTATAAATATAAAATGTTTTCCTTTTCAACAAAATTAAAATCTTTTTAAGTTTAGTCCAAATTTTAAAAAATTAGATTTATTTCTTGCAATTAAGTATACATCTATATGCTTAACAGAAAGAAGTAAGAAAAATAAGATGATGGAATAAAGTCAAAGGAATCTAGGGATGACAATCAACATACTATACTATATCGGTCCTCATATTTACGGTTGTAAAAATTTCCGTATTGAATTCTAATAAAATATATATTTATTGTAAAGTATAATATAATTTTAATTTGTAAGAATATTTTAATTTTTTAATAAATTTTTTGTTGAATTATTAAATGAGTTTAATAAACATACATTGTTAGCGTAAAAAAAAAATTACACGGTCGTCCAATAAAAAACATAAATCTAATCATTTAAATTTTTACAAATTATTATTAAGACATGGTTGAATGTGAGTCATTCATTGGAAGACGGTGTAAAATTACTTTACACCGTCGGTACATATTATATTTTCTCTTATTAAATAAAAGAATACTTATGTTTAAAATATAATGGTTTAACATCAATGTATTTTTGAAAATTGATAGACATTTACTTTAATATATAAAGGAGGAATTACATTACACCCGAAGAGTTACACTAAGATATCTAAAAATTAACGTCAAAATGAACTTTCATATAACGTTAATTTTGATGTAACTCAATGACATAGTAAATCTTTATAGATTAGTCTCAAACTTTACAGATATGATCTATATGATGATATGTTTCAATCCAACAATTGTTTTTAAAAAATATTAATCTGAAATAACGTTTTTGAGCGAGTGTAACTCATGGTGTAACTCTTCAGGTGTAATTTGATCTCTCCTATATATATATATATATATATATATATATATATATATATATATATATATATATATATATATATATATATATATATATTATTATGGATGGACCAACATCTAGCCCACTGCTTTAAAGGCCCAATCCAATAGGCATTCAGGACCCGAAGACCCATCTGCCTATAACCGCTAGGGAGGTCCTCACGTGCGTGTTAGGGCCACGTGGCCAACGATTACTTAACTGTCACCATGCCCTCTGAGAATAACGGGTCAACCGCCCCTTACATCTCGGAGCGGCATACTAAGGAGGAGGCCACGTGCTGGACTCTTTACTCACGTAACCCTGACAATCCTTTAGTGGGCTTCGCTAAGCAACCCACTAACTGGACCTTGGCCTAGTGTTGGGGGTTATAAATATACTCTCATTCGAGAGGGTCAGGTATTCTTCATTCTCACTTCTCTAGTTGCTTTCTCTCTTGCTCTTTCTCACTTTGACATCAGAGTATCTTGCAGGTACCCCCATCTTTCTCCAGCCGCAGTTCGTGGGCCATCGACGATCCTTCTGATCAGGTACGATTAGTGGCACCGACTATGAGAATCCTTTGTTTTCCCGTCTCTTTCATTCTAAGGACCAAAACAAACTTGTTATCATCATGGCCGACCAAGATGATAACGCCAACCAGAATACCCTCTTCGCCGACTTGGCCAACACCAATAACGCCATCCTTGAAACTGATCCTAGGGACGGGCGAACAACCTCATCCTTAATAGGATCCCATCGGGGCGAAGCAACCATCAGCTCGTCCCCGACCCTGTTGTTTTTCAAGAGATTCAGCCACCCACCAACGCAGATCCCACTGTCGCCTCGCTCTTCGCGGCCACCAATTAGACGAACCTTATGCTGTTCACTTAGGGGGAACGACTTAGCATGCTGGAAAGCTCCCGTCGCTCACAAAGGAGACACCGAAGCCATATTCGTGGTGTCCTTCCCCGACGAGGCACCATTCTCGGACTCCCTGTCACGCTCCCCTAAGCGTAGTGACGAAGAAGACGGGTCCCTTATCTTCTAGAATAATGGAGGTCCCCATCCTCAGGAGTATGGAGAAACCTCCTAGCTCACCAGTTACAATGAAGTGGACGATCCCATCGACTATTTTGAAGCAATGCTTCACTACCTCAACGTCGGGGGTCCCATCAAGTGCAGGTTGTTCCCTATCACCTTGAGAGAAAAATCCATGGACTGGTACAAAGGCTTGCCTCCCGGGTCTATCCACTCCTGGAGGGATCTAAAGGCCTAGTTCACCAGAACTTTCACTGCCTCCCGCAGGCACCCGAAGACTGAAGCCTCCCTCGAGGTCATTATCCAGAGAAGCGACGAAAGTCTCCGGGAGTACATCGATCGTTTCAACAGGGAAGCCATCCAAGTTCCCTGTGATGATCACATGAAGAGGTACTTGCTCGAGCGAGGCCTCCTCCCTGACACAGACTTTAGGAAAGCGGTCGGTATCGAGCTCCTCGCAACCTTCGTGCCCTCCTCGACAAAGCCCGTGCTTATATCACCTATGAGGAGAAGGAAGCTACAAATCACGCTCAAGAGTCGAGGAACCGCAGATCAACCAGCTCCGCTCGACTTATCGATGCCCGACAGCAAGAAGCTGGATCATCCCGATGCTCAGAGGAAAAGAGGAGGGATGAGAAGCCTTGAGAGGCCCGCGAGCATCGCGGCCCTGCTGGACGCTTTATAGAGTACACCCCGCTGACGACCTCCCGTGAGCGAATACTGGCCGACTTCTCGGCCATAGAATTTAAAGATGGCAGAGTCAGACGCCCAAACCCTACTCCCCCCAAGTCGGGGGCCGACCGATCGAAGTACTGCCAGTACCACCGAAGTCACGGTCACCTCACCGAGGATTACGTCCATCTCAAAGACGCAATTGAAACACTAATCAAGGGTGGAAGAGTTGGGTAATACAAAATATCTGAGGCATCTCGAGAGACCAAGGAGGTCAAAGAAGTCGACGACGAGACCAAGGCACTGGGGGACGTAGGCCCCTTTCAGATCACCTACTCGGGCAGGCCCGAGGACTTCAAAGTCCTAGATACCGTGGACGAGGACCTCCCCATATTCACTCACAGCATGTGTGAGAGGTTCTGTCATACCCCAAAATTTGCCCTCCATCTACTCAAGAGATTCCATACATCTATACTCAAGGATTCCTCAAGAGTTGATCAGACAAACTCTCTCCTAGACAATCAACCCAAACTAGGGTTTGGTATCTCTCAGGGCAAGATGGACTTCCAATATCTCCAATGGTCTTCATGCCTCCACATATGTTTCAAAGATTCTCCATGTCAAGTTTCAAGCTTCAAGTCAAGTTTCCTCGACAATTGCTCGGATGGTTTGAAAATCGGTTGTATTGGACAAAAGTCAATGTGGTCAACATACATCAAACTTCATAATTTTTGGTCAACATCCTCATTTTGAAGTTACATTCATCATTTGATCAAGGGTTGATCATGATTCATCAAGAAAACTCAAGATTTGCTCAAAAGTCAAACTTTCTAAATTAGGGTTTCTAGGTGAAAAGTCGAACTTTGGTGATCATAACTTTCTCATACTTTCTCAAAAAATTTTCCACCACCTCTTGTTTTGAAGGAAATTCAATTCTCTACAACTTCATGTCTCACAAGAATGTCCAAAAAATGCTTCATTTGAGAGGTATGGCTCAAAACACTACATATCATTTTCAAAGTCAACAAAAAATCAACTTTTTGTTTTGAAGATATATTGAGCATGGAAACTCCAATTGAGATGAGACAAAAAAGGTTGGTTAGAGGACTCTTAGAGCTTTCCAAATAGTCCAAGAACACTCAAAAATGTGAAAAATTGAGCAAGATACACTATTCAGAAGTTGGACAATTTTGGACAATTGCACAAAAGGACATTTTGGTCAAAATGCAAAATTTTCCAAATGGGCCTATAATCTTTTGAGCCAAACTTGTTCATGACATGATTCTTGATCCATAAATGCTTGGCCTTGGTGATTTTCTATTTTTATGATTTATATTTGAATTTTATAACATTTAATTCAAAAATAAATTATATAAAATATGAAAATTATTATTTTCAAATGAGTTGGATTTATATCTTCCTTAATGTCCAAGAAAGCCCAAGACTCTTGCCAAATTCGTGATTCATGCATATGGAAAGGAAAAATCAATTTTTTGCAAATATTTGATTTGTTTTAAAGAGAAAATATTTGCACATTGATTATTCAATCTTTTTTGCTTGCTTTTGCCATCCCAATTGCTTCTATAAATACCTAGCATTGCATACAAGCCAGAACACGAAACCCTAGCCCAAGAGAGAGTCCTTATTTTGCCAAATTTTTCTCAAAACTTGAGAAAATCGAATTCCAAATTGCAGCAGGTTTCAGCCCGATCTAGCCATCCATTCTTACTCAGGAGGTTCCAATGACAAAGCAACCTTTACTCGTGCCGTAAGCGCGAACGCGTTATTCAACTCTCACCGGTTTGCTATTCTTTGCAATTTCGATTTTGATATTTCATGCATTATTAATCGTTTTCATGTGTTTATTTAAGTTCAGGACATTCATTAGAGTGTGTTTGATGCACATGTAAGTTTCTACGTAGAAATCCAAGCATGCCATTGTTAGGGTTTTAGAGTGTGAGTTTGAAACACGAGTTCGGCCGATTCGGAGAAAGGATTGCACCATCGTGCTCGCAAGGGTCGAATTAGTCGATCCGGGCTTTATCTTGCTTTAAATGATGCGTTTTGCGGTTTTAAGGTGAGAGGCAATCGGAGAAGATGGCCGAGCCCTAGCTCGGCGTGGACTCCGGCGTTGAAAGTTTGACAGCGTGCGTGGCAGTTTGGCTTGTTCCGATTCGTCCATTCCATCTACCTGGGGTCCACTCATGGCTGACTCGGTTTGAAATATAATCAGTGACACGTTTACACTTATATTCCTTGAATTCGACTTTCCAAACACAAAGGCAATGTGGCGCGATGGTTAAGGCTTCGTTTGAGAAGATGCTCTCAAGGGTCATGAGTTCAACCCCTGCCAGGACCGGTTTTCATTCTTTTTTCCAAAACTTTCATATTTTCTAACTATTTTCATATTTCTCATATTTTCAATATTTTGCATCTTATTTTAATTAATTTCACAATTTTATTTCTGCATTAAAAATCATCAAAAATTAATTTTCTTTTTGCATTTATTTTCGAAAACCTTTATTTAATTTAATAAATTAAAAATATAGTTTTGCATGCATATTTATTTTATTCATAATTTTGCATTTAAATCACTTTTAATTCATTTTTAAATTATTAAATTGCATCCAAAAAATCCCAAAAATTTATTTTAGCATATTTATATTATTTCCAGCATGCAATAATTTTCTCATATAAAAATTTGCATTTTTCTAACATTTTTTCTCTTGTTCGATTCATATCGTATTTTTCTCATTCCTTTCGGGTTGATCCGATTCGATTCTTTATCATTTTATTTTTCAATAATGTAACTGTTCATGGGATGTAATAGTTTAAATTAGGTTTTTATTTTCCGCAAGTTTAAATTATGTATCTGCCCCAAAGCCTTGTAATAGCGTAGGATTTACCTTTCCGCATTTTACATTCCGCATTTTACTTTCCGCACCCTATCAATTGCTAGTAATTAGGCGTGTATGGCAAGACTAAAAATTGAACATAGTCCACTAACCTGCAAGATAAAATACTTGAAATCAACACACTTCTTTCACACACGCACCCCTTAGGGTAAGTCTCTCTCGTTGCCTTTGCGAATTCAAAATGGTCATGTCCCTCGAACGTAGAGGTATTCTAGCACCGTTGCCTTCAAAACAAATCATCATAGTTCCTTCGATACAAAGATCATAAGACCCACGATGTCGCTTCCGAATACATGATCTTGACCCTCGATTGTCGCCTACGAAAAATGATGATAGTCCCTTCGAATGTGCTAGGATACTTCCTACAAGTTGCCTTCTATGACCATCCGATGTCCCTTCGAATGTCCCGCTTACATCCAACGAATGGAGCTACCTACCAACTAATGGTATGGCTAGCGTTATTCTAAAGGAAAAGTATGAAAACGACCAATTCTGAGTAGGTAATCAGACTTTTAGTTGCTTGCTCTATCAAAATACTTTTCACACCTCACACTTTTGTCAAAATTCAATTCCTTTTCAAAACAAAACATTTCCGAACACTTTGTATACACTCCTACATGAGTCATTACAAAGTCAAAGCGAAATGCCTTTTCAAAACATTTTTGTCAAACACACAGAAAGCAATTTTAAAAGGTGATCTAGAGCAACTAAGAGCCCGTAGATAACTACGGATGAAAATGGGTGCTAATACCTTCCCTTTTCATAACCATTCTCCCGAACTCGAATCTAACGAAGGTCTTTTTCAGTTACTTTTACCTTCCCTTAATTGGATAAAAATAAAAGTCGGTGGCGACTCTTGCTATCCGCACATCTGCGATATAAAAATCTACAAAGTCAGTTCACCGTGTTACAGAACTGGCGACTCTGCTGGGGAATCAATCCTAAAAGAGAGAATACCTTAGGGATTTCTAGACAATTTTTACCGCTTTTTGTTTGACTTGTATGCTTTATCTTCAAGGGTTGCTTGGGCATTGTATTGTTGGGGGATCCTACACCCGGATCCGGGTTTCCTTTTAGGTAAGTAGCATTAAATCATCGCGACCTCTAGACGTATAACTAAACGGTCAACATGATGGCTACGTTAGCGTGACACTTTGGTTGTCCCGATACTCTTCATTCCCAAGTTGAAGATAGTATTTGGCTTCTGCGTGGTGTCGTCAAGCGCTAACTAAACTTTTAGAACCTTAATTGACCCATCTTGGCCATTAGAAGGTAGTGAGATGGCCGGCTTTGGTGTAGACCGAGGTTGGTTGATACTCGATACTACGCTCATTGAGATCAGACTTTTGGGATATTTTCGATCGACCACTTGGCCGTCGTATTGAAATAAACGATTACGAGAAAGATCTATGATATGAGATTCCTAGAACCCGGTTACTATTATAGGACAGGATGAACCAACTCAAACTTTTGGTAGGGTAATCATCTATGCCTCATGCAAGCCTTAAACATAGGCTCATTGTGTGAATTGCTTGTGTGTGCCAAACATGACATCATGACATCATTCGCATTGCATATCATTTCTAACTATTTCAAGGACCTAGGGATTTATCTTTGCTCTGTTTTGTAGGGATTATGGCTTCTAGGAAGACTATCCGAATCAACTTCATGGGTATACCTTCTCAGCTCAAAGAGTTGGTTTCAGAAACTCCCGACCATGCTCAGTTCACCAAAAGACATGGTTATCTGCTTGATTTGGTTATCTCCGGTTTTGAAGAAGATATGATGCATGTCCTATTCCAGTTCTTCGACCCGAAACACCATTGCTTTACATTCCCAGATTATCAGTTGGTTCCTACCGTAGAAGAGTTCTCTAAGCTACTCGGGATACCTATTCTTGACCAAATGCCATTCACCGGTCTAGAAAAGGTTCCTAGGTACGAAGACATTGCATCTGCCTTACATCTTAAGCACTCAGACATTGAAGCCAATTGGGAAGCTAGAAGTGGAGTTAAAGGTTTACTTTCCAAGTTCCTAATTAAGAAAGCCCGAGAATTCCTCAAAGTTATGAGTTTCCATGCATTTGAAGACATTGTGGCCTTGCTAATTTATGGTTTGGTTCTATTTCCTAACTCGGATCAATTCATAGATGTCAACGCCATCAAATTATTTCTTACCCGCAATCCTGTGCCTACCTTACTTGGAGATATCCTACATTCTCTCCACACTCGTACTACTAAAAGACAAGGAACTCTCATGTGTTGTATACCGTTACTTTCCAGGTGGTTTATTTCGCACCTTCCTCCATCAGTTTTGAAGAATGAACAAAGGTTGAGATGGTCTCAAAGATTGATGTCACTCTCTCATTCAGATATTCGTTGGAGTCTTTTCTCTCAAAAGGACTTCACATTCATTGAGCGTTGTGGAGAATTCCCTAATGTACCACTACTTGGTATAAGGGGAGGTATTACTTACAACCCTTCTCTAGCTCTACGCCGCTTGGTTTTGCCAAGAGATGGTCCACATGATATGCTTCTCCAAGATGTTGTGTTCGACTACAATCATGATCTCGAATCAGCGAAGGTTTATACACTTGGGGCATGGTAAAGAAGCGATACCAAGACTTTGGGGCACCAAAACTCCATTCCTTGGGAACCTTACCTCAAATGGGTGCGAGCTCGAGCTCAAAACCTCATGATGCCATTCACTGTTTAACCAATTATGGAACCTGTTGCTATAGGTAACGTCCTATACTGCTCTCCATCCCGACATGCCTCGATTTTGAAGACTTGAAGAGATCCCGGATTCACTCAAGGAAGAGGGATACCTTTGAGGCTCAGTGTTATGCAAGTGAGAAGAAAGTGCTAGAGTTGACTAAGCTACTTCACGAGGAGCGAAACATCAACGCTTACATCGGCACCAAGAGGAAGCGACCATGGGAGACTTAGAGCTTTAGGATTTATATGTTTTTCTTTTATTGTTTTGAACTATCTCTTGTACTTAAAAAGAAAAAGAATAATGAAAAAGTACTAATAAATGTTTGTTCATTGCTTGTTTAACAAATTTAAATCTCTAAGGTCCTTGAAAACATTGCATTGCATTCGCATAAACATTGCATAGCATAGCATAACATTGCATCACAGGTACATTGGAGATTGGTTTTCTCATTTGCTCGCTATTTATTTTAGCGTAAATGGCTCTTGAACAGATCGTCAAAGATCTCAAGCTCGTAATGCTCGGTTTCAGATGTTCACCATTGGTCCAAGGCCAAGAAGATTTGAAGAAGCTCATCAACAAGAAGAAGAAGGTTGTTGGTCCTCAACATGGGCGACGCTACAAAGGTGGTCCTAAGGTGGTCATCGTATGAGCTCAAGGAAGTGTCCATACCGAGGAAAGTAACAAGGGTGATGGTGAAGGCGGGCTGAGCTTGAGAAGAACTATGATGATGGCCAATACCGATGAAGATGACAAGTACAAACAACTTGAAGACCGTCTCGAATCTTGTGGAAAACTGAAGATGTCAAAGCTGAATTTTGATGACCGAGTCTTGTTCTGGTGTTGTGATTCCTCCCAAGTTCAAAGTTCCAACTTTTGCCAAGTATGATGGCATGTCTTGCCCAAAGTGCATTTGAAGTCCTATGTCCGTAAGATCAATCCATCGATGACGAAAATTGTGGATGCACTATTTTCAAGAGAGTTTGTCCTAACTCAATTGAGTGGTACTATCGTTAGAGAATGGCCGTATCCATACTTGGAGTGACTTGGTGATGCTTTCAGGCATATGAGTACAATGTTGAATTGACACCCACTCGCATGCAACTACAAAGCATGTCTATGGGTCGTGATGAGAAGTTCAAGGGTATGCTCGTAAATGGAGAGATTTAGCAGCGAGTTCAACCACCCTTATCCAATGGGAGTTGGTTGATATGTTCATGGGGACACTAACAGCCCATTCTTCAATCATCGATTGAAATTCTTCACCGGATTCACCGACGTCTCGACAAAGCGAGCGATTTGGGGTATCAAGAGTGGGAAGATTTGGTGAGACATCTTCAAACTGCCAAGAGATCTTTGGTGGTAAGAGAAGCCAATCTTGTATGGTCGAAAAGCCGAGCCAAGACCGACCGTGCTCAATCTGTGGGGCGGTTGTGATCTCGATCCTACATCGGCAACCTCGGTGAGACCACACGCGAACTTAAGCGCCACGAAGCGGTTCTGAAGATCAACATGCCTTTGTCGCAAGCCTTGCAACACATGTTGAAAGCAGAGTGATTGCTTTGAGGGATCCTCCTCGAATGTCAACACTTCCTCTCAAGTACAATCCTAATGCTATGTGCTTACCATTCCAATAGTCCAGGACATAATACTGATGATTGTTGGGCTCTGAAGAACAAGATTCAAGATATGATTGAAGCTAAGCAGATTGAGTTTGACCCTCCTGTTGAGACTCCAAATGTGATCAATGCGCCTATGCCTAACCATGACAAGAGTTCCAATGCTGTTGGTGACGATACTTATGTTTTCAACATAGATGACTTGACCATCCCTCTGATGACTGTTAAGAGGAACTTGTTACAAGCCGGTGTCAACCCAGGATGCCCAGAGAATTGTTGTTGGTGCCCATCTGCACCGGATGGTTGTGCTTGGTTGACAAGACGTGTTCAGTGCATGATGGATAACCGTGAGATACTATTTCTGAAACCACCTGTGCAGAAGTTGTGTGAAGAAATGTCTAAGTTGAAAATTGACAATGAAACAGTACCATCTGTATGGGATACCTTGGGGCAGCTGTCATACCCCAAAATTTGCCCTCCATCTACTCAAGAGATTTCATACATCCATACTCAAGGATTCCTCAAGGTTTGATCAGACAAACTCTCTCCTAGACAATCAACCCAAACTAGGGTTTGGTATCTCTCAAGTCAAGATGGATTTCCAACATCTCTAATGGTCTTCATGCCTCCTCATATGCTTCAAAGATTCTCCATGTCAAATTTCAAGCCTCACAAGTCAAGTTTCCTCAGGCAATTGCTCAGATGGTTGAAAATCGGGTGTATTGGACAAAAGTCAACTGTGGTCAACATACAACAAACTTCATAATTTTTGGTCAACATCCTCATTTTGAAGTTACATTCATCATTTGATCAAGGGTTGATCATGATTCATCAAGAAAACTCAAGATTTGCTCAAAAGTCAAACTTTCTAAATTAGGGTTTCTAGATGAAAAGTCAACTAAACTTTGGTGATCATAACTTTCTCATACTTTCTAAATTTTTCCACCACCTCTTGTTTTGAAGGAAATTCAATTCTCTACAACTTCATGTCTCACAAGAATGTCCAAAAAATGCTTCATTTGAGAGGTATAGCTCAAAACATTACAGGTCCTTTTCAAAGTCAACAAAAAGTCAACTTTTTGCTTTGAAGATATTTTGAGCATGGTAACTCCAATTGAGATGAGACCAAAGACATTGGTTAGAGGACTCTTAGAGCTTTCCAAAAGTCCAAGAACACTCAAAATGTGGAAAATTGAGCAAGATACACTATTCAGAAGTTGGGCGATTTGGACATTGCACAAAGGACATATTGGTCAAATTGCAAAATTTTCCAAATGGGCCTATAATCTTTTGATCAAACTTGTTCATGACAATATTTTGACCCATAAATGCTTGACCTTGGCAATTTTCTATTTTATTGATTTTATTTTGAATTTTAGAACATTTAATTCAAAATTAAATTATATAAAATATGAAAATATTTTTTTCAAGAAGGGTGATTTTATATGTTCCTTAATGTCCAAGAAAGCCCAAGATACTTGCCAAATTCGTGCTTGATCATGCATTGAAGGAGAAAATCAAATTTCTTTCAAAATTTGATTTTTATTTGAAAATATTGAATGCTCCAAATCAAATCTTTTCCATTCCTTTTTCCTTCCAATCCTCTCTATAAATACCAAGCATCACACCAACCAAACCACGAAACCCTAGCTCAAGCATAACCCTAACTCTTGCAAATTTTCTCAAGAAACTTGAAAATTCAATTTTATTCTCCACCTTTCTCAACCTCTTCCACCATCCAAACGTGCTCGGGGTAAGTATGAGTAAGAATACATCATTGGTATTGATTAAAGCAAGCTAAATCGTGCCATACACATTCATACATATTTGAATTTTTCTTGAAATTGCATATTACTATTCTGCATGTTTTAATCGTTTCTAATGGTTTGAGTGTGTTCATGAGGTTCTACTTGGTGATCCGGGCCATCGTTTGAAAGGTTGAACGTAAGAATCATGGTTTGCCATGTTTAGGGTTTCTCGGTGTCCTCTTGAACCGCTTGTACAAGCCATTTCGATAAAAATAACACCACCAATGGATTCAGGAGGTCCGATTTAGGGGGACAAGGTCCTTCTTTCTCTTTTAAATTTCGTGTTTTGCAGGTTTCGAAATCCTCGTCATCGAGAAGGCGGCGAGCTAGGGCTCCGCGCGTGATTTGTTGACTCCGCTCGGCAAGCGTGGCACAATGGAGCCCTTCGATTCTCTCATCCAACGAGGACCCCACCACCACTGGGCCTTGACTTCTCCCAAACGGCGACGCGTGTTGCTCATCACTTCACGTTTTCATTCCATAACACGCTTGCACACATGGCGTAGCGGTCAGCGTATTGGCTTTAAAGGTTTGAAAGGGATGTCTCCAGTTCGATTCCTGGTTCAGACAATCCCTTTTTCACTTTACAAACTTTAATTATTTTCCATGTTTTCATATTTTTAATATTTTCTCTTATTTTAATTTCTTTTCACAATTTTTATTCTGCATTTAAAATTACCAAAACATTTTTATTTTACATTATTTTCATAAAAACCTTTATTTAATTTAATAAATTAAAAAATATAATTTTTGCATGCATATTTATTTTTATTCATATTTTAGCATTTAAATCATTATAAATTGCATTTTAATTATTAAATCTTTTCCAAAAAATCCCAAAAAATTATTTTAACTTATTTATCTTATTTCCAGCATATATTAATTTTCTCATATTAAAATTTGCATTTTCCTAACATTTTTCTCTTGATTCGATTCATATTGCATTTTCCGATTTCTCACTCTTTCACGAGTTGTTCCAATCCAGACGTTTTACCGTTTTCATTCTATTTTTCCAATAATGTAATTGCTTATGGGTTGTAATAGTTTAATCTAGGGTTTTACTTTCCGCACTCTAATTATGTATCGCCCCAAAGCCTTGTAATAGCGTAGGATTTATCTTCCGCACCTTTACATTCCGCATTTTACTTTCCGCACCTTATCAATTGCTAGTAATTAGCGTGTATGGCAAGATAAAATTGAACATAGTCCACTAATATTCAAGATAAAATATCCTAATTTGACACACCTCTTTCACACACGCACCTTAGGGTAATTCTCTCGATGCCTTTCGAATTCAAATGGTCATGTCCCTCGAGCGTAGAGGTATTCTAGCACCGTTGCCTCCAAACAAATCATCATAGTCCCTTCGATACAAAGATCATAGACCCACGATGTCGCTTCGAATACATGATCTTGACCCTCGATTGTCGCCACGAAAATGATGATAGTCCTTCGAATGTGCTAGGATGCTTCCTAAGTTGCCTTTATGACCATCCGATGTCCTTCGAATGTCCGTTTACATCCAACGAATGGAGCTACCTACTAACTAATGGTATGGCTAGCGCTATTCTAAAGGAATGAAGTACAACAAAACGACCAATTACGAGTGGGTAAATAAGTCTCTTAGTTGCTTGCTCTATCAAATGCTTTTCACACTATACACTTTTTCAAAGTTCAAATTCTCTTTTCAAAACAAAAACATTTCGAACACTTTGTATACACTCCTACATGAGTCATTATAAAGTCAAAGCGAAATGCCTTTTCAAAACATTTTGTCAAACACACAAAAGCAATTTTAAAAAGTGATCTAGAGCAACTAAGAGCGTAGATAACTACGGATGGAAAGGGTGCTAATACCTTCCCTTTTCATAACCATTCTCCCGAACTCGAATCTAACAAAGGTCTTTTACGTACTTTTACCTTCCTTAATTGGATAAAAATAAAAGTCGGTGGCGACTCTTGCTATCCGCACATTTGGATACAAAAATCCTACAAAGTCGGTTCACCGTATTCTGACCAAGTGGAAAGTATGATTACATGGTGAAGTACACTTGTCTCGAGAGCTACAAGATTCCTATTGAAGATGTTAAGGCGACCGGATGGGGTGACGATTTCTGTAAGATTATGCGATGTTAATACAATAAGGATTTCCTCTGTGACCCACATGCTAGAGTGGCACCTCTCATCATCACTTCTCCGCCTCCAGATTGATAAAGCTATCCCTTGAATTATGGATCCGAGGTTTACTATCATGGCGTCAAGCAAGACCCTCGACCATTGAGGATCTTTCGATTGAAGCTACCATTCTTGACATTGACAACATCACGGATCTAGTAAGGTGACCGAAGCAGGAAGAGTATTCTCTCGGATATCTCTCCTCCAAAAGACAACTGCGACTCCAATTTCGCATTCCAAGCTACTCAACCCATTCCCCAAGCTAGAGGAAAGAACGATGAACTCGTCTGTCGACGGAAGTACCAAAGGAATTTTTGAAGACACCTCGAACAAGAAATAGAGGAAATTCAAGATTATCAAGAAGAGTGACTACAATGTTGTGGAACAATTGGGACAGACTCGTCCAAGATTTCCATGCTGCTTTGCTCTTATGCTCGAGGCTCATGCTAATGCCTTGGTGAAGTTTACGAAGAATGCTCATGTGCCGAAGACACTACACCGACCAATTAAGTTTGTATTGCTAGCCTGGCGCCAACAACGGCCTAGGCTTCTCGATCTTGATTTGACTCCTTTCGAAAGAACACAACAAGGCCTTGCACGTCTCTCGAATGCAAGGGCGTTACATTGTCTCATGTTTTGGTTGATACGGTTACGCTCTGAATATCTTACAAGATCGCTTTTGATCGACTTGATGTCGAAGGGTTGGTTTCGAGACCCGTGACATAATCGTGAGAGCTTTTGATGGTTCCAAGCGAAGCATGCTTGGAGAGCTCACTCCTGCAAGTAAAGTCGGTTCCGGACTTTTGACTCCACTTTCTTTGTCATGGACATCCGTCCGCTTACTCTTGTCTACTTGGGCCCTTGGATACATGGGACAAGTACCTCTACCTTGCATCGAACTGAAGTACCGGTGAAAGGGATGGTTGTCAAAGATGTGGTGAAGAAGAGTATATGGTCGGTCATCTGCGATCGTTCCGTTACCTCGAGATGGAAGGTGAATTCTTTGAGACTCCTGTCAAGCTTTTGAAACAATACCCGAGTCATGCTGTTGACTCTCCGTCCTCCTGAATTACGAAAGCTCCGCCTAGAATGGCCTCGTGAAAGATGCTCAAGCTGCTGGTTGTAGATATTATGGGCCATCTCCGATCTTCCTTTCAAATTTGACGGTGGTTTAGGCTTCACCATCAAGGGTCAAGATGATACGCCTTGACGCGTAACTTCCCTTCCGCATCAGCCAGTGGAATCCATGCTATAGAAGCGCGACAATGACTTCGACATCAACAAGTGGATCTTCCGACTCGGATAAAGGGCTCAATGATTGGAAGGCGAAGGCGTCATACAATCTCCTTTAGTCAAGAGTAATTGCTTTTGTTTTGTTTTGCCGTATTTCTTTATGTTTTGAACAATAAACTTTGAAAGCTTAGTGCCTTGCCGGGCATCATGGCTCGTTCGCGAGGGTTATTATCTGTCGTTTATATTTTCATTCAATAAATCGTTGGACTTTTGCATTCAATTGTTTGTCTTTCTTTACTTTATCACCCTTCAAAAGCTATGTGTTTCTTACACACACCACGTGATACATGCAGAATCACTCGAATCTACGTTAATAACAATTTATGCTATTGCTAAATATGACTTTGATAATCCGATCTACCAAGCGAAGGCGAAAGGAAGATTGTGAAGTGCCGGAGAACTTGTGACTTTCTGACAAGAAGAAGAGTGAGTTATCACCACACGAAGAACAGTTGAGGTTGTGAATTTGGCTTGTGAAGACGAGAAAGAGATTAAGATAGGAGCGGTCTTGAGAAGCGATGTTAAAGAAAGGTTGGTCGGATGCTATGAGACTATATTGAGGTTTTGCTTGGTCATACGAAGACATGCGAGGTTAGACATTGATATCGTGGTACACGATTGCCGACAAAAGAAGGTTTTCTCAAAGGAAAGTATGTCTGGCAGATCACGAGATGTCGAGAAAAGATCAAAGCCAAGTGAAGGCGATTCAACGGGTTTCTTGCTACTTCTTATCCACATGGGTTCAAATGTGTACCCGTACCTAAGAAGGATGGTAAAGGTACTGTGTGTGGATTCAGATTTGAACAAAGCAAGTCGAAAGATGACTTTCCACTTCCTCATATTGATGTTACGGTTGACAACACCGCTCAACATAAGGTTTCTCCTTCATGGATGGTTTCTCCTACTAATCGGATCGAAATGGCTCCCGAAGACATGGAGAAGACTACTTTTGTTACATTGGGGCACTTTTCGCTATAAGGTTATGCCGTTCGAAAGAAGAGCAGCGCCACTTATCGGTGCTATGGTGACATTGTTTCATGACATGATTCATCACGAGATAGAGGTCTACGTCGACGACATGATAGCTCGATCATGCAGAAGAAGAACATCTAGATCATTTGCGTAAACTGCTCGGCTGTGTCAAGAAGCATGATTGAGACTTAATCCCAACAAGTGCACCTTTGAGTCGATCCGAAAACTCTTAGGGTTTGTTGTTAGTGGAAAGGTATTGAGGTTGATCCCGCCAAGGTTAAAGCTATTCAAGAGATGCCATCCCCGACCGAGAAGGAAGTCGAGGTTTCTGGCCGATTGAACTACATTGCCGATTCATTGCACACCTAATCGCTACTGAGCCAATCTTCAAGTTACTTAAGAAAGATCAAGTAGTGGAATGGAACGACGATTGCCGATCGCTTTGACAAAATCAAGGAGTACCTATGTAATCCTCCTATCCCGATGTCACCAAGGAAGACCTCTTATCATGTACCGACAAGTTAGAAAATCAATGGGTGTGTTGGGGCAACATGACGATCTGGTCGAAAAGAGCATGCAATATACTACCTTAGCAAAAGTTTACCGAATGTGAAACAAGATACCACAAATGAGAAAACTTGCAACGCTTTGGTCGCTGTCACGACTAAGACAAGATATGTTGACTCACACTACCTTGTTGATTTCCAAGATGGATCCGATAAAATACATCTTTGAGAAACCAAATTTCTCCTAAGAATAGCAAGATGGCAATGATCTTGACCGAATATGACATCCAAAGATAACTTCTTTAAAGCGATCAAAGGTGGTAGCCGATCATTTGGCCTATCAAGCCGTAGATGACTATCGCCTATGCGCTCAATTTCCGATGAAGATGTTTTACTAGTTACGATCAGGAAGAACTGTGCCCCACGTAAGGACCCGAACAAGGATCCCGATGGACTATGGTTTTGATGGAGCCTCAAACGACTTGGCAATGGCATTGCGCCATCATTACATCCTCGCAGCGGACATACGCTTTCACCGCCAGATTATGTTTCAGCTTGCACTAACAACATGGCCGTAGCAAGCTGCATCATGGGTCTTAAAGTCGCATTGACTTAAGAATCAAGTTCTTACAAGTGTATGGAGACTCAGCTTTGATGATCACAGACATATGTAATGGATAATGAAGCATCCAATCTCATTCAGATCGAGAACATGAGTTTGACTTACCAAAGAGATTACTTTAATCATATTCCAGAGAAGAGAATCACCGCGCATTATCACACTATGTCGCCTATGTTCAAAGTTAGATGGGACAACGAGGCTCCCTGCATCATCATTGAGAAGTTCGAATAACCAGAGATTGTTATGAGCTTGACGCATAAGAGAAACCTTGGTACTATGACGTGAAGAGGTATCTTGAGACTCGTATCCTCGCAGGGCATCTCAATGATAAGAAGTTCATGAGAAGATTTGCATCCAAATTCTTCCTCAAAGAACGACATCTTATACAAGCGCAACCACGACTTGTGCTTACTCCGTAGACGTAAAACAAAGAATGCGTATCATGGAAGAGTTACACGAAGGCGATTTGGTACCCACTCCAAAGGACACACCATGGCTAAGAAGATTTTGAGAACAAAGTTACTATTGGTCCACCATGGAAGTCGATTGTCACCGCTATCGATCTTGTCACAAGTGCCGATTTATGCCGACAAAGTACACGCACTCCAAGATTTGAATGTTTTAACTTCCTTGGCCTTTGCAATGTGGGCATTGACATGATCGAGAAATTAAGCCCACTTCCAATGGACATCGCTTCATCCTTGTGGCAATCGATTACTTTACCAAGTGGGTAGGCGCCTCGCTCGTGATCTCTACCAAGAATGTCAGGCTCGATTCATCAAACATAATCTTATCCGCCGGTATGGCACCCGAAAGGATTATCACGTATAACGGCTCTAATCTCAACAACAAGATGATCACCGAACTCGCACGCACAAGATCAAGCATCACAACCTTCTCCATATCGGCCTAAGATGAATGGCGAAGAAGCCGCCAACAAGAACATTAAGAAGATTATACGTAAATGATAAGGACTTACAAAGATTGGTGAGATGTTACCATTTGCTTTTCATGGTTATCGCACTACAAGACGAACATCAGGCAACCCCTTCTCTTGTATACGGTATGGAAGCCGCCTACCCATCGAGGTTCGAGTACCTCAACCGTAGTCCCCAGATACGAGTTAGGCGAAGACGATTGGGTCCAATTTTGACTAGATTAACTTGATTGATGAGAAACGACTCACATCCATCCGCCATGGATGATCTATCGAAACGAATGATCGAGCATTTAACAAGAAGGTCAAGCACCGAGTCTACCAAGTCGGTGATCTAGTAGTCAAGCGATCATTCTTCCACAAGGTGATCCTGGGCAAATGGACTCCCACCCATGAGGGACCATTTGTAGTCAAGATAGATTTCCTATGGAGCTATGATACTTAGCACCATGGATGGTGAAGACTTCCACACCTCGTGAACGCAGACATAGTCAAAAATACTACGATAAAGAGACCCGCTAGGTCGATCAACCTAGGCAAAATAAGGTATCCCGGCGAACCAAAAGGTTCGGGCAAAAGTTAAGGATATATACAAAACATGTACACCCGCAAGTCGAAACCTAAAAGGTTTGGGCAAAAAGGGTATCCTGAGACCGAAAACCCAAAGGGCGGTCTAGGCAAAAGTTAGGGATTTAAGCGCACGACTATGTCTCTTCCAGTCACCTACTTCCGCACTACTATCAAGATTCAAGATTCAAATGGCGAGATCAATTCACTCACTTTCTACCGATGTGAAGGAGATGAGATAGTTGAAATATATGAGAAGCATAGTGGAACTTAACGAGATTGTTCCCGCATAGCTTTTACCTTTCTTGTGTATAAACAATTCGGCCATACACCACCTTTCAAATAAACGCAAGTTCTTTCTCTTTACAATTTTCATTGTTGTTATTTGCAATAAGTCCAACGCTTGCTTTGAATGATATATTTGACGAATAACAATCTAATCAAATCACAAAATGAAATACAAAAGTACTTACTACAGCTCCAGAATTGACGACGATTTAAAGTCACCAAAGTCCCCACGTATAATATCCCAGGTGTCACCACAACACAACTTCCCAAGAGAGCAAAAAGGAATCCACGAGCCAAATTCCACTCGACTAAGTAAAGTTACACATCGCCCAAGCAAGAACACCTCACCCCTCAAGGGTATTTATCCTCAGTATCTCTCGGCCCTTTCCTTTTTCCCCAGTCAAGATCTGCATCAAACTTGGTCGATAGTGCATCTGAGGAAACTACATCATTCCCCAAACTGGGATTACAACGATTCTCGAATCTTCTAACCTGGTTCCCCAGAACTATCAAATGCTCTCCAACGAGATCTACACTCGTGTCCCCGAGAGCGCCCAATTTCCTCACAGATCTACACAAGGTCCCCAACGGATCGCCTGTGTTCTCCTCAACAGGTCTATATGTGATATTCCAACAACGAGCTTCAAATTCTACCTTCCTCAACAATATCTAGGCCCAAGACTTGGTCGATAGCATCAGAGGAATCCTGATATCTTCTTTCTTTTCAAAAGGATCTCACTATTAATCCCCAAGCAGAGTCGAGATCCTCAAACAGAGCATCCGTATCTTCTTCAAGATGGATATGTTTTGAAATATCACAACATTTAATATGCATACATTACTCATAAAGTCATAATTCATATATCTATGTATAATCGTCATGCATCATACCGCATAAAACTAACCAATATTCTATCAAAGTCTTGTTTTTCCAAATAGTAATACCATCGACGCAAAACAGTCCGTGGATTAAGCCCGAATCGACGGAAAACTATCTCGAAAGACCACCTAGTTATCCTCCTCACCATGGTCCAGATTAAGCCCCGAATCGACGGAAAACTATCTCGAAGACCGCCTGGTTGTCCTCCGACGACTGGTCCAGGATTAAGCCCCAACCGACGGAAAACTATCCAAAGACCACCTCCGTTATCCTTCCATAATAGGCATGGATCAACACCGATGCACAACAGGAAGCTATCCACATTTTGCCAACTACATCTCTCGTAGTAATCAAGACAAAGATTTATTCTCGATTCCCGATTATCAACAAAGAACTACAGTAGTCTAGCAGACGACTTGGCCTGTTTTCGATGGCATCTTAAGCCCATCTCCGACTACTTATCAACAAGGTTTCACTTTCGTAATGCCGATATATGGTTAAAAATCAATGCAAACCAATAACTTCATTCAAAAACATGAACACTAAGTCTAACGATGACTTCCGATGGCATCTTAAGCCCATCTCCATGCTCCTTCCAGAACGATCATGTAGCCTAACGACGCCTCCCCAAAGATCGATCTTTCCGATGGCATCTTAAGCCCATCTCGCAATTCTCCTATCGACATTCCTAGTCTAGCATTGACTCATCTCCCAACAGTATCCAAATGGCATCTGTAAGCCCATTCCCGCATCATCCAACAATGCAAATTTTCATGTATTGAGTGTTCAATCATCTTCCACCTCCTGTGTCACGAAAGACAAGCGTGTCAATCTAACCCTCCAAGACAAGAAGATTGAACAGGCAGCTGTCATACCCCAAAATTTGCCCTCCATCTACTCAAGAGATTCCATACATCCATACTCAAGGATTCCTCGAGTTGATCGGACAAACTCTCCTAGACAATCAACCCAAACTAGGGTTTGTATCTCTGAGCAAGATGGACTCCAACATCTCCAATGGTCTTCATGCCTCCTCATATGTTTCAAAGATTCTCCATGTCAAGTTTCAAGCTTCAAGTCAAGTTTCGCATATTGTTTCGATGGTTGAAAATCACTAATGGACAAAAAGTCAATCGTGGTCAATATACAACCAAACTTCATAATTTTTGGTCAACATCCTCATTTTGAAGTTACATTCATCATTTGATCAAGGGTTGATCATGATTCATCAAGAAAACTCAAGATTTGCTCAAAAGTCAAACTTTCTAAATTAGGTTTCTAGGTGAAAAGTCAATCGAACTTTGACCGATCATAACTTTCTCATACTTTCTCAAAAATTTTTCCACCACCTCTTGTTTTGAAGGAAATTCAATTTCTACAACTTCATGTCTCACAAGAATGTCCAAAAATGCTTCATTTGAGAGGTATGGCTCAAAACATTACTGTGTCATTTTCAAAGTCAACAAAAGTCAACTTTTGTTTTGAAGATATATTGAGCATGGAAACTCCAATTGAGATGAGACAAAAAAAAGGTTGTTAGAGGACTCTTAGAGCTTTCAAAAGTCCAAGAACACTCAAAATGTGAAAATTGAGCAAGATACACTATTCGTAAGTTGGACAATTTTGACAATTGCACAAAAGGACATTTTGGTCAAAATGCAAAATTTTCCAAATGGGCCTATAATCTTTTGATCCAAACTTGTTCATGACATGATTCTTGACCCATAAATGCTTGGCCTTGTGATTTTATTTTTATGATTTATATTTGAATTTTATAACATTTAATTCAAAATAAATTATATAAAATATGAAAATTAATTATTTTTTCAAATGAGTTGATTTTATCTTCCTTAATGTCCAAGAAAGCCCAAGACTCTTGCCAAATTCGTGATTCATGCACATGGAAAGGAAAATCAATTTTTTTCAAATATTTGATTGTTAAAGAGAAAATATTTGCACATTGATTATTCAATCTTTTGCTTGCTTTTGCCATCCAATTCTTTATAAATACCTAGTACATATACAAGCTAACACGAAACCCTAGCCCAAGAGAAGTCCTTATTTGCAAATTTTTCTCAAAACTTGAGAAAATCGAATTCAAATTGCAAGAGTTTCAGTTCGACTAGCCATCCATCACCAGAGGTTCCCAAAGAAGCAAAAGCAACTACCGTGCTCGTAATCGCCTGTAACGCATGGTCTAACCTCACCGCTTGCTATTCTTGCAATTGATTTTGATATTTCATGCATTATTAACGTTTTCATGTGTTTATTTGAGTTCCTGATATTCATTAGAGTGTGTTTGATGCATCACATGTGTTTCTACGTAGAAATCCAAGCATGCCATTGTTAGGTTTTTAGAGTCGGAGTTTCGAAACAGTTCCAGCCGATTCAGATTTAAAAGGATTGACCATCGTGCTCGCAAGGGCTCCAATTAGTCGATCCGGCTTATCTTGCTTTTAAATGATGCGTGCTTTTGGGCAGGAGAGGCACTGAGAAGATGACCGAGCCTAGCTCCCGGGACTCCTGCTGAAAGTTTGATTGCGGCGCAGGCTTGGCTTGTTCCGATTGGCTCCATTCCATCTACCTGGGGTCCACTCATGGTCGATCGGTTTGAAATATAATCGTGACACGCCACTTATTCCTTGAATTTCACCTTTCCAAACACAAAAGGCAATGTGGCGAGTGGTTAAGGCTTCGTTTGAAGATGCTCAAGGTCATGGTTCAACCCCGCCAGACCGTCATTCTTTTTTCCAAAACTTTCATATTTTCTAACTATTTTCATATTTCTATTTTTTAATATTTTGCATCTTATTTTAATTAATTTCATAATTTATTTCGCATTAAAAATCATCAAAAATTTTCTTTTGCATTTATTTTCTAAAACCTTTATTTAATTTAATAAATTAAAAATATAGTTTTGCATGCATATTTATTTTTATTCATAATTTTGCATTTAAATCACTTTTAATTCATTTTAATTATTAAATTGCATCCAAAAATCCCAAAATTTATTTTAGCATATTTATATTATTTCCAAAGATGTAATAATTTTCTCATATAAAATTTGCATTTTTCTAACATTTTTCTCTTGTTCGATTCATATCGTATTTTATTTTCATTCTTTCTGTGGTTGATCCGATTCTGATTTATCTTTCTTTATCATTTTATTTTTCAATAATGTAACTGCTCATGGGATGTAATAGTTTAAATTAGGTTTTATTTTCCGCAAGTTTAAATTATGTATCCGCTTCTAAAGCCTTGTAATAGCTGATGTAGGATTTTTCCGCATTTTATCTTCCGATTTTACTTTCCGCACCCTATCAATGCTAGTAATTAGCGTGTATGGCAAGACTAAAAATTGAACATAGTCCACTAACTCGCAAGATAAAATACTTGAAATCAACACACTTTTTTCACACGCACTTTAGGTAATTCTCGCTGCTCTTTGAATTCAAATGGTCATCCCTCGAACGAGAGGTATTCTAGCACCGCTGCCTTCAAAACAAATCATCATAGTCCCTTCGATACAAAGATCATAAGACCCACGATGTCGCCTCCGAATACATGATCTTGACCCTCGATTGTCGCCTCACGAAAATGATGATAGTCCCTTTCAATGTGCTATAGATACTTCCTACAAGTTGCTTTCTATGACCATCCGATCCCTTCGAATGTCCCGCCACATCCAACGAATGGAGCTACCTATCAACTAATGGTATGGTTAGCGCTATTCTAAAGGAAAGTATGAAAACCACCAATTCGGAGTAGGTAATCGACTTTTAGTTGCTTGCTCTATCAAAATACTTTTCACACCTCACACTTTTGTCAAAATTCAATTCCTTTTCAAAACAAAACATTTCCGAACACTTTGTATACACCTACATGAGTCATTACAAAGTCAAAGAAAATGCCTTTTCAAAACATTTTTGTCAAAACACACAAAGCAATTTTTAAAAGGTGATCTAGAGCAACTAAGAGCCCAGATAACTACGGATGAAAGTGTGCTAATACCTCCTTTTCATAACCATTCTCCGAACTTTTAATCTAACGAAGGTCTTTTCTCTACTTTTACCTTCCCTTAATTAGATAAAATAAAAGTCGGTGGCGACTCTGCTATCCGCACATCTGCTACAAAATCTACAAAGTCACCACCGTAGTTACGTGTTCCCCGCCATGGTCATTACACATCGAGGGCTGCCGAAGTTCTCAATCAACTCACTTAAGAGGAAGTTCAACGAATGAGAAAACCCCGGTCAAATGAGGTTTCCTAATGCCTGAAGGTCCGAATGATCACGCTCTATCTCGAAGAGCTCTCGATGGCGCACTAAACTCCCCACATACCCTCCTCATCAAAGCAAAATGGAGAATTTTGAGTGCATCTGATCCCGGTCGATTTAAGGCGGCTCTGAGACGTGATGTACACTCACCTTTTCCGCACCTCCAACTTGAAGAATCTTGCACCATACGTGGATCCTACCTACAAGGATTCAATGGCTCACCTCCATCCATGGGTCTACATCGAGCTCTTTCACCTTTGTGAAGGCATCGTGATCTTGATAGATCAAGGTGCGCTCCGGTAGTAGACCATCACCACTGCAGACGACGCACATCCCTGGAAGAACAACTCTGGTCGATCTCATCGACGTCTCGTCCACATCAAAATGAAGTTCTACACCAAAAGAGGGCGTGTGGCCACCATCTACGGGGACATCAAAGCATCTAGGAGGTGCCACAATGCCGCAGCTAAGGGACACGCCTTGGTAGACCTAGGAGCTCAATAGGTCGACAAGATCGACAATCCCTGCGTGGAACCTCCCTAGAATGAAGGGCAACAAGAAACCAAGGTGGACTCGATCAACCTCGACACTAGATTTATGAAGGAGGATATCGAAGATCAGAATGACGATCAAGATCCCCTCTGCCCGGTCCTAGACGACGAGTTTGAGCTCGTTCCTCTTGGCGAAGATCCCAACAAATGCATGAAGATTGAGCAGCCTCGCCCGAACCGCGGAAGCATCTCAAAGCCTACCTCGTAGACAACGCACCTTGCCCTGAGCCCAAGATGCCCTGACTCGACCCCAAGGTCTCCTCCATCAACTAACAATAGACCCGACCGCTAAGACCGTAGTACAACGAGAGGCATAGGGCCTCCCGAGAAAGCTGAGGTCAAAAGGATGTAAAAGACCTTATAGATGTAAATTTTATCCGAGGCCAAGTATTCAACTTGTCTCTCCAATGTTGTACTCCCAAAGAATCTAATGGATAATGGAGGATGTGTGTCGACTATATCGATCTTAATCGTGCATGCCCCAAAGATGCTTTTCTTTACCTAACATTGACATGCTAGTCACAACTCGGTCGGATTATAAACTCTGTCATTTATGGATTCTTATTCCTATAATCAAATACCGATGGTAATGAGCGACAAGCACTACATGACCTTCATGAAACCAGCAACTATTACTACAATATAATACCAATAAGAACGAGTTTACATACCAAAGGATAATGAACAAAGTCTTCTATGGCAGATCGGGACATGCTCAAGTTTACATGGACGACATTATTATCAAATCACGCATGAGAAACGATCACGCCATATATTTGAAGAAGGTGTTCACCAAGAACGATGATGTCAAATGCAACAACTGAGAAGTGCACTGGAGTTAATATGGCAAGTTCCTAGGTTCTACCTCACACAACCAGGAATCGGCCAACCCGAAAATGCCTGCATTCTCCTCGAATTTCCCACACCCAGCTCCAAGAAATCCATCCAAGTGTCGAGCGCCATGCTCATCTCGCCTCCGCTTGGCCGCCAAGTCCAACACACACTTTCCTTTTTCAAACTTCTACGGAACGGACCGACCTTTAAGTGGAATGAGGAATGCTGAAAGCTCTCCTCCATCTCAAATGCATTCCTCCTAACCACCCATATTATCCACAAGATGGAAACCCTATCAGATCCGCCGTTTAAACGAAGTCATGAAGCGGTCCTCATCCGCGAAAACAATGTAAGGGTTAGCCCGCCTACTTCACGAGAAAAGCACCCAGGACCCTAACCGCATATCAGATCTAAAAGGTTGCCTTAGCGTCATTATTATGGCGAGGAGGTTTCTAGATATTTCCGCCCATACCATCATCGTAAGGACCGAAGCATTTATAAAATAACTCCCAGCTCGACCGAATACGGTCAAGTTTATCAAATGGTCCCTAGAACTCTCAAAATTGACATCCAATACGAGGGTCTGGAAAGCTTTAAAATCCCAAGCATTGGCTAACTGTCACGAAATGACCGCCCACTAGAAAGATGGACTATCACTGACGGAGCTTCGAAAGTTCTGAGGAAGAGGACATGAATCCTCCTTGAAATGAAGAGGATATTGTCATCGAACACCCTTTACCCTCGTGTTCAACTCGAATAATCACGAGTATGAAGCATTACCGTCGGGCTAAGGTTGGCCATGATCCGGGGCACGAGAGATCCAGATATTCACTTGACACCCAACTCATCAAGGCCGCAAGTCCTCGTGAGTACCAGACTAAAATGATAACCCCATCGAGTATCTCAACCTCGTGATGAAAATGAAGATCTTGACCGTACCAAATCAAACACGCTCCCAGAGAGCAAAACACTCTGCTGATATCCTTTGAAACTTGTGAGCACCAAAAGAAAGGCGAAACAACCGTAATCCATGAGTCCCTTTCCCAACTAAGCTCAGAGGCCCTCCCATGCTCGATGTCCACGCAATCGAGACGTGATTGTTGGATGACCCCGATATCAACTACTTAACCAAAGGAGCTACCCATGGACAAGAAGGAAGTCGCCGCCATCAAACCACGGGCATTCTTCTATGTCGCCCCGAGCAACGCTTGTACCATGAGGTTCTCCATTTCTCCTAAAGTTCCCGAGGAGTCCAAAGTATCCGACGTGTTGCACGAGATTCATGACGATATCAACGCCTAATATTTAGGTGGATGATCTCTCATCTCTAAAAGCATCATGAGCATGATACTATTGGCCCACAATGCAACAAGACGCAAAAAAGCAAGTAAAAAATGCGACAAATGCCAGCGTAACGCTGACATGCATATAGCCCCACTACACGAGCTCACCACGCTCAACTTTCCTCGGCCTTTCAACTGGTGGGGAATGGACATCCTCACACCCTTTACACAAGGATCGATCAACAAATACATCATAGTGGCCATCGCTATTTCACGGCGGATAGTGGTCAAGCCCCTCGCCAATATCACATCCTTCAACATCCTCCACTTCTACAAACGAAACATCCTCACCCGCTTCAGAATCTCGCAAGCACTCATAACGGATAATGGGACACAATTTACCAACCAACATTTCCGAAGCTTCGTCGCAAGGTTAGGCACCAAGCAGAACTTCACCTCAGTCGAGCACCCACAAACCAACGGCCAAGCCGAGGCCGCCAACAGATTCCTCTTACGGTGACTCAAACGACGATTAGGTGAATCCAAGAAGAGGTGGGTGGAGGAACTGCAGAGTGTGTTGTGGGCCTGTCGCATAACCCCGCACTCTGACTAATCGGGAATCACCGATCGACTTATGGAATAGAGGTGATTATCCTCAGAGAACCGGAACCTCCCTGTCAGCACGTATTTTCCTCTCGACGAGGAGATGAATGATCGCATTGCACGAGAGCTAGATCCGCTGACAAAATTGGCCACACTCCTTCCTCCATGGGCAAAGTTGAAGAGATTACTCTTATCCACGACGCCAAAGTCATCAAAGCGTGATTTGAAGCCTGGGTAACCGTCCGCAGAGAACCAAAAGGAATCATAGGAAGTCGCCTCCAACCGAGGGTCCCTACCGCTATTCAAGGCAAACGAGCACGGTGCATATTACTTAGAAAATCTAGTCGGAGTACAACCCTCAACCTTGAAAAGCTACGTTAAACAATACTTACAACTAAGACCCGCGAACCTTCCCCGGATTTCGAGTCGATTTAACCTACCTCTACATGGAAGTTCGACGAGCACGCGAGGATGGTACTAGTACTCGAACGAACTAATAGATGGTTCCTCGTGAGAACTCGAGTAACCTCCGCCGGATGCTAACACTTTGAGCAAGTTCATGATGACTAAGCACTCATGGAAGAACGTCCGCTTACATGGATAATTTATGCCTCGAGGCCGAGCCCCAAACACGACTATGGCCTCGCTTGACGCCTCCAGAGACCTCCCTAAGGTACATGTAAAACAATCACAAGATCGAGAAATAAAATAACTAAGCAAATAACATAAAAGTAAGTCGACCATCTAGCCGACAAAATATTTATTACAATGGGACACAGGCCCAAACCAAAATGTGTAAGGGCCTAGCCCAACAAGTTCTTAACAAATCAAATTAAACGGCTTATGGAAAAAAAACAAGGACATAGAGGTCCAACAAAACCAAAATACAACCTTTGATTCCTTGTGGAGGAAGCTTGATCTTCCCACCAACCACTCTTTGAAAGGGCCAATTCTTGGTCACTAGCTCGACCCCACCGCTGACTACCTCATCTCGTGGATAGCTTGGTCGAACCCAAGGTGTTTCCACCATATCGCCTTCGAGCATTCGATCCCCGCCGATCGATCCCTCCTCAAGTGAAATTGCCTTCGGCGGACCTCCCGATCAGCCATTAGCCTCGAGTTTCTTCACGCGAGCGGATAATCGCCGTTTTGTGGTCAAAGGTCCACCGATCTCAACTCATTTAGCTCTTGGCCACCGACATGCCTAGCATGCTGCCCCAAGCTTCATAACTTCAATATAATATTCATCGCTTTGTGTCTCTAGCTCAAACACCTTGGCACGAGCATGGTCTAGTGTGGCTTATAAGGAGGCGGCCTGCCATTGAGCCGCAATACGCCTCGAAAGCACCCTCATAACACTTCCAGCTTCCTTTCGCCCGCAGACCCCCAGAGAGTTCTACACCGTCAAAATACACTTGTTCCCGTAGAAAGGTGGCAGCACGAAAGTCTCAACTTCTGTCGACAACCCCGAAACTCCTGTTCCAAACGCTTCCACCGCCTCCTCTTAAGGATGTCGGGAGAAGATACAGGGAAGCGCGGACTTCTGATCGATTACCTTCTTCGCTGTTCTTAACCTCTAAGAAACACTATCTTTGGCATGACCTCCGCCTTTGGCTTTAACTTTAGCATGTGTCTCGAGAGAAGCTATTCGCAAGATCAAAAAGAAAAATTAGACAAAGAAGCATAATCAAGAAAGATAAAGCTCACCGTGGACCCACGGGAAATTTCATCGCAGGCTATCGCTGCCACGTCTGTCGGGCACTCTAGAAGGATTTTGTATTTATGAATCAACTGACTATCTCACCTACCCTCAGGCCCAGAGGACATTGCCCTTCCGATCCACACGATAGTTCTGCTTGCTTTTGACAAATTCGCCACCTGCACGAGAGCCGATCCCGTGTATTTAGTTGTTCATGTTTCACAGTAGTAAAAGTCCGCTTCCCGATTATATGTTTCTTCTCCCACTTAGCGGAACCGTGGCGGTCATCCGTCAATTCGCCTCCTAATCGAATTCCACGGACCGGATGAGTGAATCCTTGCTTCCTTAGTGAGAGGCTTCACAACATAGAACCACCCTTTAAAATCCCGTGACAGATTCCAAATAAGGACGAAATATCTTCCTCGATCGCTTAAACGACACCCAGCTCGCGTAATCACAACCGCTTTGTCATTCGAGGTGGAAGATCCCGAAGAGGGGTGTGGCCTTTATGTCAAGATATCGGCAAACTAGTTCAAGACACGCATGAAATTCAAAGGCGGCTCGCGGAAGTTGCAGATCCAACCACGTGAATACCCTAGTTTGAAACTTGCAAAGGCATAACGATCCCTCACTTCACAAAAGGAAACTTCA
>CM038792.1:168415735-168479973 GCA_021764765.1 Vicia sativa | reverse complement strand
TATATATTGTTAAATTTTATTTTACAATATATTTTAAAAAAATTAATTAATATATATTTTAATTAATTCTCTTATGATTGTGTGCATAATAAATTAAACTAATAAATTTAAATATTTAAACAATTAATTTATATTAGTTTAATACTAAACACAATACTTATAAGATTTTATTTTTATTTTTAAATTAATTCAACTTTTTTCGTATTACTATATCAATTGCAATCAATTTTGTTTGAGAGATATTTTAATCACAATGAAAATCTATTGAAAAATAATAAAATAATATATTTTAATCACAATGAAAATCTATTGAAAAATAATATGATGATAAACTTATCCCTATGTAATACTATTAGCAACTTCTACTCTTCTAATACTGAGAAAAGAGGGAAAATTCATAATTAAAAAAAATATGAAAATTTTAATCCACATAATATTATGTATCGACATAAAAATTGTATGTGTCGATTGAAAGATTCTATGTATAGCATAGAAAGCAGCTTTAAAAATATAGTATATGTGATGAAATTGTATGTGCCGACTTGAAAGATTTATGTGTCGGCACAAAGTTTATGTGCCAACACGAAAAAATTTGTGCCGACTGAAAAGTGGATGTGCCGACACATACAAGTGTGTTTTGCGAGAAAATGGTTTTCATGATTTAGATCAATTTTAAACTTTTGAATTCTTTATAAGACCGCTAATGTAAGATTGCTCCAAACGAAATAGAGATACAACCCAATATACATAAATACTAAGTTTTCCTAGTTTTGACATCATGCAAAAATCTAATGGTGAAGTTGCACTCACAACTAACACTTAAATTCCATTAATCCCCCATAAGTTTGAGTACCCCACATAGATCCATACTAGGATCTTACTTCCGCTCCTCCACTGAGCATAACATGTTGTATAATCTGACCACTAACACAATTTGATTCTATCTTTTAGTAATTATTAATATTCCTACAAAATAAAAAACAATTATATAAACCTGAGGCGTGTATGAACACTGTCCTTAATGATTTATCTGCCCATAAGCATAAATCTCGAGTTCAATAGGTTCTTCACATATTCTCATTATAAATCTGAGTATCGGAAGAACAACAAAAATCTAGGTTCGGTCAAGTTTTAAAATATTGATCGAACAACAAGAAATACTCTTGAAATGACTAAAAGATGCAACGGAAAGCAAACAAAACAAAAGAAAATGAAGTATTCTTGTCATTCTCTTGTTAAACAATGGTAGAGGACCTTATATAAAAATAGAAAAATATATTAATATATTTGACTAATTTATATCAAATTTATTAAGTTTCTTTCAACCATTTAAAATCATCATAAAATAAAATAAATTATAATAGTTAATAATTATTATTATTGATAATAAAAAATATTTTATCATATTTTTGTCACTTAAAGATGAAAAACAATTATTTAAATTTTTTGAAATATCGTCAAAATTTACACCATAACCATGATGTAATACTATTTGTTAGAGTTAGAAATCTTAATGATGTTTAGGGATAAATTTTTAAAAACAAGAGATATTGACACCACATATCCCTTTAAAATCTTAAAACATTGAGGAGAATAATTTTTTCTCTTATATACTTAACATTTCCTCCACTTCTGATCGATGTGAGACTTATCCGGTCCCTCTTAAATCTCAATAATCTCTTGTTGAAGAGTCTGATGTGCTTCTTTGGGAAGAAAAAGTGGTACAGTTGCAAATAGGTTCCTTTGTCCCACATCACTAGAATTAGAAAACTATCAAGTGTTTATAATGTCAATTCATGCAAAGGCTTTTGGATCATGTGAGTACGTGGGCCAGAAGGGTTTGCCACAAGATCTTTCTATGGTCTATTTTGGTTAATTTTTTAAAATAAAAATAATTAAAAGATTAATTTAATAATAAAAAATATTAAATATTAAAATATTAATAATAAAATGATATGTCACATAATTAAAAATATTTTTTTTATCTCAATCATCATTATCAACTATGCAAAATTGAAAGTAGACCAACAAAATTTTAAATGAGATAAAATTTAGAGACAAAAACATCAACCTTTAAAATGTAGGTATTAAAACTTAAAAAATATAAAAATAAGAAGACCGAAAATACATTTAAATTTATATAATAATATACACCACCTTACAAATCAATTTTATATAAATAAATTAGATCAAATTTTAATTCTAATATCAAGAATGTTGTTTATTCCTTTGATTTTCTCTCTTTTATAATTAAGTTTTTGGTTAGTTTTATCTGTTTGTATTATATTATATATTTGCTATTTTAAAAAAATATTAGATATATATTAAAGGGATTTTTTAGTTCATCCTCATGCTTTTTTTACGCACTACGTGAAATTTTAAAAATAATTTTAAAAACTAAAATATATTTTTAGTGCGCACCAACCAACACACATACAATCTATCCATGTATGTTTAATTCTATCTTATTAAAATATAAACTGAAAATGCATTTTCGGTTTATATTATAAAATGAAAATTTTTATATGGAAGTGCGAATCAAATATATATTTTTAATTTTTTTGAGATATTTTTAGAATTGCATATGATATTTTTCAATCCTATAGAGTGAATTAAGAAACCTCGTATATTAATAGTGTAAAATAATTTTATAATATCAATTAATATTATTATTTTTAAGAAAATGATATAAAATAGTTAAATAATAATTTTGTATTATATTTTATACTATATTTAATTTACATATATCAATCTAGAAAAACAAACTGTGCAATTCAAATTATTTTAAGTTTTAACAAGCAGGTCGTGCAATCCCCAACGAACTTTGACATTAATGTATTGCCCGTGAATGAAGGTGTATATGATTTCCTCCTCACTTTAAAATTAATTTAACAACCTAGATTGAAATCTCTAGGAGTTGTGTTGTGTCCTCCACTCCCAAGTCAACAATTAGTGATGTCGTTCTCGTTCCTGTGATCACGGAAGTTGTCATCCTCACCCTCCTCTTCGCTGCTTGTTCAACTTTAATTTTACTAAATAAATCAAAACTCAACTTAGAAAATACACATAGAGTGACATGGTGACATCTAATTACTAATTAAGATAGAGACAAATAAACTATGTTGACTATAAATCTAATGATTAAAATTAAGCAACTAAATTTCATCCAAACAAAACCATTAACTATAACTACTTTTACTAAATAAAGTGACATGACTCGTGACAAGTAATGATATAAAAGAATAATTAATAAAGTCCTACGTGTAAAATCAACTTTAGTTAACAATGGTAAATATTAGTTAATATATTTTATTATTTGGTTTAATGAATATTCAAATATAAAAAATAATTATAATTAGTAAAATAGAATTGATTAATGGAGTGTAAAATATTAGTTAATATAATTTAAAATAGATTTTTGAGTATCCTTGCATAAATAAAATAAAATTTTGCATAATACATTAACTTTGATTAATAACATAGTATAAAATATTGATTAATATTATTCATAATTTAGTTATTGAATAACAAAAAAATAGTTTTAAATACTAAAATAAAATTGATTAATAACATATAAAATTAGTTAATATAATTTATAAATTAATGTTTGAAAGTAATATTTATATATTGATTAATAAAATAATTATGAATTATGAGTAAAATATGATAAATGAACCGATAAAATTAGTTAATGACACAATTATATATATATATATATATATATATTCTTGATAGAATATTTATTTGAGTATATTTAGGGATTTGGAATGACAAGTGAGTTGCTTTGAGCTCCAAGCTATGTATCTTCTTATCTCTTATTGAAAGCCTTTTATAGAGGTGTTGGGATCTCATTAATCGGTGACTATAACTACCATGTCTCTTCCTTAACCATAAGCTGCATTATAATTATCCGTAACCTCTGCTTATTATAAACATTAAGGTGTGCCTCAAGTTATTTTGCAATTTCATCCTTTAATTGGCCGATTGTAACGTCTGGTGAGCTAGTTATAATCGCCTAGACCGAGCTAGTAAATCGATACTTGGTCTAATTAATGATACTTAAGCCATACACTCTACCTCGATATATATATATATATATATATATATATATATATATATATATATATATATATATATATATATATATTACCATTTATCCTTGTCATATAGATGACTTCTAATTTTGTTCCATGTAATTTTATTTTATTTTGAAAAATCATTGACCATTTAAAAGACTAATTTAGTCTAAAATTAAAATCCATGAAAGCGTGCAAATTTTAATTATAGGGACTAAATTATTAATATTTAAAATAATAAAATATTTTTAAAATTCTGAGACAAAACTAGAAATCGTCTATCTAAGATAACATGATATTAACCTTGTACAAAACTAGAGGCAATTTCTATTGCACCCCAATAATACTAACAACACTCTTTAAATCAACCAGACTTTTGATCTTTTTGGACTTAAAACTTGGTCCGCTAACATACAATTTTCCATTATTTGGAAAAATTTCTTATCATACATGCCACCCTTATTTTGTGTTATTTTCAAAATACCCTATACTATTTACTCAATTTTTATACCTTTTAAAAAAAATTACTATTACCAAATTTATAAAAAAAACAAAATTTGATACTTAGTCCAATTTCCGGTACCTTTTTGTATTATCTTGAAAATTCTTGGTATTTTACAAATTTACGATATCTATCTACGATATTTCACAATTTCAGTCACGATTTACAAAAAATTAAAAATATTCGGTATATTTAAAAAAATTATTACGTCTTGAAATTTCTCAAATTTTGGTATAAAACAAATCAAAATTCATATTTCGGTGTATCTGAAAATTTCCTTGAAACCTAAAATTTTGATTTGGCGATGAAGTGTTATATATTTGTGGTCATGAATCGGCGATTTAACTTCTTCTCTGATTCATGTACTTATCTTCACGATACTTCATCACGAGATCGATATACTTACTTGACTTTATACACATTTTATTTTTAATAAATTGATGAATTTATCTAATTATACGTTTACGTGATTATCAGATTTTTGAATCACGAGAGAATGTTCTAGAATAAGCACGGTCAATTGGAAAAACTCATGGTATTCTTGTTGGAGGGATAATTGTTCTGATGTTGCAAAAGGATGAGAATCAACATATGTGGTCGGTTCGGACATTGAGCATAATTGTCAGGAAGTAGTATGGTTTATTATAATGCATCTATGTATGACATTAATTCTATTTATATATTACCACGGTTCGTTATTTTATCGTATATTTTATTCAAGTATAAGTTTAAGTTTAAAAAATTTAAGTCCAGTATTATCGGAAATTTGAAATTTTCGGTATTTTTATACACAAATTTCAATTTTTCATTATTCTTTGATTGAAACATGAAATTTGAAATATCCGGTATTTTTCCCGTACAAATTTTAAAATTTTCGGTACATTCTACACTGGAAATTTTAAATTTTCGATATTGACTTGATCTGGGATATTTAAAATTTCGATCTGGATTTTAACTAATTCTATTACGGAAATTTAAAATACGTGCAAAAATTTAAAATTTCCGATATATAACATCGAACATGATAAAATAGTAAATTCCACAAAATTTCCGACCGCGTGCAAAAATCACTAAATATCCAATATTTCTGAAGATATTTTGGTAAAAACACTATACTTGAGGGTGACATGTATAAATGACAAGAAATTTTTGAGGGTGACATGTATAAATGACAAGAAATTTTTCCATTATTTATTTTAGTTTTTGTAAAAATACAAAAATAAGGCCATCGTGGTGCCAAACGAAAATTTTACCACGTACCCTACATTTATTCCCATACCCTACAATTTTGACTGGGAAATGCCCTTGAATAAATACTAATTACTTTCTTTTTTTACTTTTACCATTTTAACTTCTGAAAAAGGAGAGAGAAAGATAATTTTTTTACAAACCGGATAACATGGTAAGTGGGTTATCCGTGTGTTTTTGAAAATTTTAACACACACCGGAAGTCACGTGTGTGGGTTATCGGTTGGGTTTACACTCAGAGTCCCATCAGGGTTATCGGTTTGGTTTTACACTCGGAAGTCGTCAGGGGTTATCGGTTTGCTTCCTTTCACCCGATAACCTTGGGTTATCCGGGTTGTTGCTGCATATTTCGTAAAAAATATGTGATTTGAGCCCAGAAAATATCCCTCACAACTTCTGAATCGTCTTTTTTCCTGCTCCAGTATACATAATCTGATTCCTCTACCAGCTTAAACAAATGTTGCATTTCTGTTCTAGGCCCCCTTATATCTTTCTGTATTTTACTCTTGTGCTTAATATTTGCGTGATCCGAGTGACATTTTCAGGATTTAGCTATGACATATTATCCGGTTCACGAAAAATACGTATCGGATGTATCCATTTTGAGTTATCCGGTTTGTTAAATTTCTGTTTCCTTGGCTATTAAAATGCGTACGCTTTCCAAAAATAGTGAAAATAAAAAAAAAAATCTATATAAAAATAAAAAAAGTACAAGGATAAAATTGAAATATTAAAAAAATTATAGAATTATCGGAATAAGTGTAGGGATATAGGGTAAAATTTTAGTGCAAACCCACGACATCTATCTCAAAGTCTAAAATGTACCACTTGGACAAGCTTGATATTTTGATGTTGTTATCCACTTTAGTGTATATATTATGATGTTAGCTAGTTTATTTTATATATATATATATATATATATATATATATATATATATATATATATATATATATATATATATATATATATATATATATATATATATATATATATATATATATATATATATATATATATATATATATATATATATATATATATATATATATATATATTACAAATTAATATCGCTATAAATTACAAATTAATTTCAGTTTATTTCAAAATATACGCTATAGTTTATTTATTCAGATATATAGTGTAGGTTATATTTAAATTAATTTTAATTTATTTTTATAAATTATTTTAAAATAATTGTACATCAAAACACATATTAATAGTTTATAATACAATATAAAATTAATTAAAACATAAAAATAATTAAAATAATTTTAATAGTTGTTAATATTAAAATAATTAAAACAAAATTATTAATAAATTTAATTTAATTTTAATAATATTAAAATATTATTTATTTAAATTAGTTTTAATAATATCATATATATGAAACAAAGAATATAATAATCATGTAACAACATATTATGCAAATAATAAGATATTATAATAAATTGAACATATATATATATATATATATATATATATATATATATATATATATATATATATATATATATATATATATATATATATATATATATATATATATATATATCAAAACAGTAATCGATAAGCTTGGAATGAGGGGTTTTAACACCCAAATGAGGTTTTATGCAAAATCGGAGTAATTTAAAATTTTATAAATTAACCATTACGTCACATCAACAAAACAACTCACTTAAAGCGGTTTACTTTAAAGTGTAAATTTAGGATACATAGCCTGGGAAAATCATAAATTGATTAAAAACATCAACACATCCTCTTTAATAAACTTCCTTATCAAATTATGTTTTCATAAAGTATGATTCTATTTACAAAGGAAGAACAACAAAAGAACAATCAACAAGACAATATAAATATTTTCCCAAGGTTACTACGTATCGAGGCGACAGAAGCTGACTAAAAGCACTATATACTCTTCTTCATAACACGCACGTTACAAATATATGAAGTAGCAAGAAACAAGTAAAGGTGAGATACTCAAAACATATAATTAGGCATGATAAAATATATATATAATTATATAGTGTCGAATTATAAAGGTATAGATTAATAAGTGTAATTCCAACACAAAAATAAAACTTACTTACTTTACTCATCATCCTAAGGTGTATCATCTACACTATATCACCATAACCTCATCGGCATAAAACGTCGCAACAACACATAAACTCCCATCGCCACGAAATCATCACGAGCTAACACATCACTAATTAACACGGTAGTCTTAAACAACAACATCAACCAACAACATTAAATAATGCTAATAATATAAGCAACACAAACAAATCATCACAAATTGGCTAAAGCCCATCTTCCCTTTTGGCATAAAGCTCATCTTCGCTTTTGGCATAAAGCCCATCATCGCTTGTGGCATAAAGCCCATCATCACAACATCATCACAAACATCACCACATCATATATCATCGCAGCGATTCAATATCATCCATCAATCAAAACACCCAGCGCCAAACAACTCAAACATAAACATAACCGAAGCTCCATGAGACACGACTATGTTATGCATGTGGTACTATCGTCGCTTTGTCGTAATTAGAGACACTTGGCATAAAGCCGATCTTCACTCGGCATAAAAGCCATCATCGCTTGGCATAAAAGCCTCTTCGCTTGGCATAAAAGCCCTCTTCGCTTATGCAATGTATGTGACTCGACAATAAAACAACACAACACAACCACACCATCATCGCTCGTCAAAATTGGCATAAAGCCCACATCGCCATAATTTATCAAAACAAGATAAATATATCATCGCATCATAATTGCATTATGCAAACATCACTAATAAATTCACCAAAATCATGCATTCACAAATCGGGCATTTATTAACAACATCAATTTAATCATCACATCATCATGTAAAAAAACATATAACCCGCAGCATAATCAACAAGTATTTACTAACTAATCGTCGTCAAGAATTATGTTTAATCACCCAATCTCATTATCGATTTGCTCACTAAATTCTACATACGGAAAGATAGTCAAACACCTATCATCGCGCAAAAGTCATATCTAATAAGGCATTACTCTAATCGTCAACGACATGATCAGTTCTAAAGGAAAGTAAGAAAAATTCGAATTTTGGAGGCTACAAGAGCTGCAACACGGGTGCCCGTGTTGTGCAACACTACCGTGTTGTAAAGCTCCTAGAATATGCAAAATTTTCCCAAACGTTCTTTCTGACACGGGTGGCCGTGTAATAAACGACATTGCCGATGTGTCTGCACTCACCAAAATTTCTATTTTTGTTTTATCATTCTTCTACCATGGTTTTCTTTCCATTTCAAATTTCCATTTCTATTTCCATTCCTAATCTACACACTACACACTAATAACAACACATCTAATCTCTACTCTTCATCCAACTTCTCGAACTATCACAACAATCAACCAACAAAATCATAAAACTCTACTATCAATTTTTTCCTCAATTCAAACTAAACCACCAAACATCTCTTATCACTAACTCACCATCTCTTATCATCAATACACATATATACCTCAAATACAACATCAATATTTCTACCATCAATTGAGAAGTTCAACAACAACAACAAAACACCAAAACAATGGCAAACTACAACCCCATGAATCAACATACCAATTTTTCCTAAACCCACAACATATCTATCAAACCCTAACTATATGGAAAGGAAGATCAAACCCTTACCTCTAGTTTGGATGATCCATGATGATTCTACAAAGCTCAATCCAAAGCTTGCTTATGATCTTCCTCCTCTTCCTCTCTTGCTCTTCTTCTTCCTCTTCTTTTCTTTCCAAACCCTCTTTCTCTCCCAGTTTCTATTCTTTGCTTTTGTTTTCAAATGGGAAGAAATGAGGAAAATGGCTTATATAAGTTATTTCCACTAACTTCTCTTCTTGCTCTTGTTTGGCTATGGTGTGCTAGGTTGGAAAGAAAAACAAGGAAAGTGTTTCATAGGTTGTTTTCCTTACTAGCAATTGTAAAACCCAATTTCTCCCAATTAATCCTCCACTCTAATTTATTCTTATAAATTAACACACAAAATATCTACCAATATTATTAATTCAATCAATTAAAATAATTACGGGAATTAAACATCGGATCGAATAATATTTTAGAACGAGCAGGAATAAAACCGGACCGAACACGCGTCGCGAGATAAATTAATAGTTATATTAATTAATATGAATATTCTAAATCATAAGATAAATATCGATCGGTAATTCGAAAATATTAATATAATATTAATTAAAAAGCAGGCGTTCTGATTTCACTTTCGATCGGGTAGGAGATCGGAAAATCGGTGACTATAAGATGGAGGAATGTGAAGAGACATTGTCGAGCATACAACCAACCCTAGGAGTTCTGGATATACGACCGTTATGAAAATGTTATGCCCAAGTCGGCCATCAAAGATGTAATCGCCGCCTTAAGTGCAGCGGCACATTACACTTTGTAGTTATCTTCAAAGAGCGGTGTTACTTATCTTAAAGACAACTCGATTCACGAAATTGAGAAGGCATGGCGTTCAGAGCGTATAATAGAAGTCACGATACTTCTATATAGGGCTCCGTGAGGTAAGCAAGACATATAGCTTAGAGCTCAAGTAAACAAACTTAGAGCTTTGAATACCTAAACATTCTCGTAAAAATATTCTAGCAAGAACATTTGGCGCCCACCATGGGGCCTCGGAAAAAATATTCGAGGCCACGCTTCAAATTACAAAACAATGTCTTGACACGAGAAACCCATGCCGGACTTGGCACGGTTGTTAGCCATGATTGACCTACGTCAACACAAAGACACTGCGGATAGCATTCGAGGCTCTTCAACAGGAGCCATGAAGAAGAAGAACAAGAGACAAAGCTTTTGGAACCACAACCTACATCTCGAGGCCATACGGGACGATCAAGTCCCGAAAACTTTAAACCTCATATTTTGCGATATATAGCGGAAAAACAAACTCGCGAGGAGCATGTTATCTTAGTTAATAATACCATGGCATTGATAAGGGCCGGTGATTATTTAAAATGCAAGCTTATGGTGACACTTTCGGAGAATCCGTGTTAAAATGGTCTGGCTTGCCTCCGCTCTGATGATCGGTATCAGACTTGACAAGAAGATAATTGACAATTCTCGACAAATTATCATCGAAGGTGGTGAATACCTCACTTTTCGATTGTCATACAAGCTACCACAGTCATTGAGGGACTATATGGCGCGTTTAATGAGGAGACCATAAGGTTTCCCCACAATCAAAATCTTCATGGCGGCACCAACACGGACTCGAGTCGAAATTTCATTGACGAGTCTCGGCTTAGAAGCCGGCAAAGAGTATGGATGAGATCATCACCCGGCGAGAATTATGTGAAGGGTGAGGAGCAACATGGAGAAAGAGCCGAGATGCTAAAGAAAGGAAAGGCCGAGATGGGCGCCGTATAACATCCTCGGGATAATCCACCTTGAGGCGTTCACAGGAAAAGCGGTCGGCTGACCACCTTATAACTTGCCCGTTTTATTTAATATTATATTATATATTTTTGAGTTACCGTTTGGCGATTATTTTGGCGGCGAGAATATTTATATTAGTCGTTAGATCTATTAATATATTTAGCGACGTTTTGTTCGGTCCAGGTTTTATTATTCGGTTCGGTAAAATATTATTGGGACGATATTTAATTCCGGAATTGTTTTAATTAATTGAGTAAATAATATTATTGGATATTATTAAGGTATTAATTAATAAAAATAAGTTAAATGTGGGGAAAATTGATTAGGTATACACCCTTGTTGCTAGTAAGAATGCATATAAACAATTTCCTCATTTTTCTTCTATTTTTTCACAAAAACCAACTTAGAAACTTGGAGAGAAAAAGAGGGTTTTGGGAAGAAGAAGAAGAAGAGGAGCAAGAACAAGCATGAGGTTGAGATTTTGTTGAAGCATCTTGCAATCATCCAAGCACTAGAGGTAAGGGGTTTAATTTCCATCCCATATAGTTAGGGTTTAATAGTTATAGTTTGGATTGGGGAAAAATTGATAGTTGGTTTATAGGGTTTTGGTTGGTTAGTTATTGAAATAGTTTAGAAAAGTTGGATTAGGAGTAGGGATTATGGGTGTGTTTCATTGCTAGTAGTAGAAATGAAAGTTATATAATGGAAATGAAAAAGAAAACTGTAAATGTTAAAAACCAGTAAACCAGAAGATGCAAGTTACAGGGAAGATGAGGGAAAGATTTCGTGGAGGAAAGATGAAGGGGCGACCACCTCAATGTGTGAGGCGACCGTCCCCCACTATGAGCCCCGCCTCCTTCCTTAAACATTTAAAGTGCGTCCACTGTGTTGGAGGGCAAGAATGGAAAAACTACGTGTGGTTTTACATAGCTATGTTATTAGTTTTATTTTTACGAAAAATAAGTTTCTGCATAATTAAGCTTCTGTTTGTTTCAATTTTCCCAATTTCACCTAGTAACACTTTATATCAATAAAATATAATTAGGACATAAGTTAGCCGATTAAATTTAAAACACGATTATATTACGATTTTCCGATTTGAGTAAATTCGGCAAAGACAAGTTGCTCGAATTCATGAAAATTAATGCTAGCTAAGTTCGCGTATAGAGAATGTAGTGGTGAGGTTAGTTTTAGAAATTGCAAGTTTTATGAAACGACCGAAATAGCCTTAATACGGTGAAATTGAATCGGATCGCGTTTAGTCAATTTAAGACACGTATGGACAATCCGATGCGAGGTGACAATTATGATTAATGTCGGTTATTAGGAATGGCTTTTCGCGAATTAGGTGTTTGTCTATTTTTCCGTATTTGGAATTTAGTGAATGAATTGATAATGATGTGGTGAATTAAACATAATGTTTGCGGCGATGTATTTATTATGAATACTTGATGATATGCGATGCGATGGTATATGTCTTTGTACATGATGATGATGATTATTTGATATTGTTAATAAATGCTTCCGATTTGTAAACGCATGACTTTTGATGATGAATTATATGACGTTTTGCATAATGCAAATATGATGCGATGATATATTTATCTTGATTTGAATAAATTATGGTAATGTGGGCTTTATGCCAATTTTGATGGCGATGATGATGTTTTTGTTTGTGTTATTTTCTTGTCGAGTCCATACATTGCATTGCGAAGAGCTTTTATATCAAGCGATGACTTTATGCCAAATGTTGCTAATTATGGACAAACGGACAGGTACCACATGCATAATAATCGTGTCTCGTAATCGGTTATGTTTATATTTGAGTTGTTTGGCGTTGAGTTTTAATTGATGGATTATGTGGAATTACGATGATATATGATGTTTTGTTTAGTGATGATCTTTATGATGAACATGGAATGAATGTGAGTGACCATTTCATGATAACTATCGATGAATATAAATGATGAGTTTTGCAATGAATTGACTTTGATGAAATGCTTAATCCAAATATGATGTGATGATGTTTATGATGATAGGCTTTGCAATTTGTAATGATTTTATATATTTGCTTATATTATATTAGCATTGTTTGATGTTGTTATTTATGATTATCGTGTGATTAATGACATATTGACTGTGATTATTTTGTTGATGAAAGTTTATGTGTATTGATTTATGTCGATGAGGTTATGATAAAGTGTAAACTATACATTAGAATGACGATAAGAGTAAGTGAGTTTTGGATATATGTTGGAATGCATATAATCTATACCTTTATAATTCCAAACTATATATATATATATCATGCCTTTAATTATATTTTAAATATCTCACTCTTACTTGTTTAATCCATTACCTTTATATTGGTAACATAAAGAAAGAAAAGTTTATAGTCATTAGTAAAATCCAGTGCCTTTCGTCATACGTACTAAGAAATATTTATGTTGTCTTGTTATTCCTTTTGTGATTAAATCATACTTTTTGAAAACATGATTTGATGAGAAAGTTTAATTAATAAGATGTTTTGATTTTATGAATCAATTTATGATTTCCAATGCTATGTATCATTTATACTTTAAATAAGCTTTAAAGTGATTTGGTTTTGAAGGTGTGATGCCTCGTGTGGTATATGAAATTTTAAATTACTACGATACATATAAAACCTTATTAATATTGAGTGTTACACCTACGCCACCCAGTGGTCTAATGAAGACCTTTACTCCTTTGCATGCAAAAGAACATCTGAAAGGATGAATCATACAATTTGTTTACCATACCACCCGGTTAATGTTGTGATGCCGAGGACACAGCGTGGTGTGCCCTATCACCGTGAGAACACTCAGCAGAAAACACCACGCTTTACGCCGGAAATAAAAATTCAAAAGCAAGATTTCATCCTACATCAAAAAACAAAATCGGTACATCCACCACCTAAAAATACGCCAAAAAAACCAAAAGTTAAAAGCAACTTACCAACACACCGCAAACCACCATCTCCATTACCGAAAAATTCCTAATTCGCCCGAAGAATACCTAAAATGTCGCCACCGGCTATCCGCAAAACCAATCCCCGCCATACCATCAATATTACGCTCCATAAAGTGCAAACCTAGGCCACTCCGCATCATATTAAAACTTGAACCACAAAACTGCTTCCACCAGCCGGCTTGGAAACATGCAAATTAAACCATCTCCGTAACCATATCGAAAATACTAAATCGCCATACCGTAAACCACCCGTCTACCAACATGCCGCCACCACCACCGGCCATTATCGGCAACCTGCCGTATCCGTTTAAAACCGGTAAATAATACCGTAACAAAACAACATAAAATCATAACCATTCCCCACCGAGAAAGGAGAGAAAGTACAAACAAAATAATGCACACCCCAAACCACCATGCCGCAAAACAACATACACCACCACGCTTTCTGCCACATGCCGCACGCAGAAAAAAGCCGTGAGAAAAAAACAATATGGGCAAAATTTAACCATTTCATTTAGCAAAAGTAATACGCTTGTTATCCAACGTGTGAAAAAGAAAACCTCACGTAAACGCGAACCTTAACCATATCCAGATCCCCTCTTCCACATTGGCCGGTTATAAACTTTGATTTCCATTTGTTAAATTTCTTAGATGCTTATCCACAATAATCATATGAATCGCGAATGCCCATAGCTTTCATGAGGACAATAAGCCTTACTGCCAAATAGTAATTGCCAATGGTAGAAATTATTTATAACACATTTGCAACATCGCAGAACATGCAGTTTATCCGAATAACGCCCTTTATTGAAGGCAAGTATATCCTATCAAAATTTGCATACGTTATCCTGCGAGCACCTTTATAAATATCGTTGACCGCCGCTTTATAAGGCTAAAGTAAAACAAAATAAACCATCCCACTACTATTCACCAAAATTGTATTGACCCGTTTTGAGGCAACTATCATTTTACATCATATGCCTGGAGATAGTATTCACTTTTTCGCATCAATAAGAAAAGAGATGATTTTCAATGGACGGTATGTGACGCCGAGAGAGGTAAAACAATTCATCTCGGCTCCACCGTGTTGTCTAGACATAGGAGAATGTCCCATTGGTTTTATATGTTGCCGTTTCCGCGGTAACTATTAGTTAAAAATGGAGAAACCGGTGAACACCCGTGTATTTAACAAAGTGTTGAAGGAGGCGAAATAAATATCGCGCCAGCTCGACATTGCTACATTTAAAACACCACAATAACCATTTCCGCAAAATAAAACAAAAGCGATATTCAAGAAGTCGACCTAGCCCGTAGAATGGTGTCATGGCCATGGAACTTTCGATACGATAAGTTCACTCCTTGAACAAGCATAAAGTCCCAGCGTTGGCATTTTGTAGTAGAGTTTAGTTCTCTAGAAGGGGTGAAACGTCGGTAAATGAGTTCTCTCATAGACGACTCATCCAACCTAAAGGAAGTAGTGCATAGTCACGAAGGTCGGTGATATTATTTTGAGTACTCTCCTTGTTTTGGGTTTCAAACATTATGCTTGAATCGACGCTCATAATACGCCGAAGTTACCGCCGCCGCTTTCTCTTAGTTAGTGGTGGCCGGTTAAGTTTTATTACAAAACACCGTGTTCTTGAAATATGTCCATCTAGCTTTGCAACTTTCAAAATTTCAAGATTTTGATTTATCACATTTCCATAAAGAATGTAGAATCAAGCTTCTCAATATCAATAAATATATCATGTTTTGATGAAACAAACCTCATGGCAAGAAGGCAAATATATTTATCAAGGCATAATACACTCTAAAGTTAAAATATCATGATCAAGACTTTGACTCAAGGCATTTGACAAACTTTGAGAAATAATAACAATGCCTCACAAATACTTAAGTTTTAGATGCTCAAAGTTCCTAACATGATTGCATGACATACACATTTGATTTCACTAAGTTTCAAAGTAAAAATTGCATTTTCTTCTTGTACAATCGATTTCAAAGTGCAATCGATTGCATACTTAATGAAATTGTTAAAAATGCTATTTGAGGGTGTCGATTTTTGAAATTTTTCACTTTTAACTAAGTGCAATCGATTTGCACAATGGTGCAATCGATTGCTCAACATAAGTTTTGAAAATTCATTCGGTTAGAGCCCGTGCAATGATTTGCATAAAGGTGCAACGATTGCACCACACGTTTTGAAAAATTAGAATTCATGCATGCACCATTTCATGCACCCTTTCACTAAAAATTTGTCTCTAATCTTGGCACTTGTTCATGATTAAAATGAAGAGACTTGTTATATTTTTAAAAGGTGCCATGAACATATAAATACTCAAAATTTCAAATTCATTTCTTACCTCTTCCATCAAATTTTATTCAAATTTCAAATATTCACATTCAAGTGTTCATACTTTCATACAAGATTTTACGCATACTATCACATTACATAAACCAAAAATATTGAGCAATCTATATCTCTAAGTCATTGTGAATTATTGCTATTGGAAGGGAAGATCAAGTATATTGATAAGTCACTCAAAGTGATATTGTTCTACAATCTTACAAACTCAAAAACTCTTGTAAAAATCATACATTCTTGTTGTATTCTTGTTATCCAGGATTGTTGGAAGCAAGTTTTGCATTGAAGAGGATTGTTCTTCTTGCACTTAGTGTTGTTAGACCTTAAAGGTTTTAAAATCCTTTGGTCTCCCTATAGGTTAGATAGTAGACTTCACCTTTGGTGTGAATAGGATGTACAATCATTCTAACTATAGTGAAATCTCTTGCATGTTGTAAGGGGCTGAGTACTCGATCCGTGAGGGAACCAAGATATATTCTTATGTTCTTTACTTTTCAGCATTCTTTTCATAAATATCTTAACGGAAAATAAAGAATCCTCACACACCTTCATTCACCAAACAAAAATATTGCATCAAGTATTCACAAAAAAAAACGATAAATTTTTTAAACACCTAATTCACCCCCCTCTTAAGAGCATTTCATACTTATAGAGAATGCTTGGTCCGATCTTCTTGCGTCTGGCCAGTACGAAGGGATCGAGAATGAACAAGATTGTTATCCAAGAAACTCTGACATTACCTAGCATTGAAAAAGAAGAAGTGCTCTTTATTAACAAAGATAAAGGGTGCACGACTCCAATTGTTAAATATCTTCAGGAATATGTTTTACCCGATGACAAGGAGGAGTCTAGGCGAGTTAGAAAAGTTTCGGCTCGGTAAATAGTTATGAATAATAAGATTTTCAAAATGGGAAGGGCGTTTCCCATGTTACTTCGTGTGCCAGAAGATGACGTTAATCTGGTTATGAAGGAGGTGCACGAGGGTGTTTGTGAGAATCACTTAGGTGGTCGGTCCTTTGGCAGTAAAATTCTCGGGGCAAGTACTATTGGCCCACCCTCTTGAAAGATTACGTCACGCTTCATTGACTCCTATTTGAAATGTCAAGCGTTTCGGGCCTCTAACCACACGCCGACCGAACTTCTCCATTTTGTAATCTCTCCATGACCGTTTTATCAGTGGGGGTGGATATCCTAGGGCCATTTCCTATGGCGCCCGGGCAACTAAAGTTCCTTATCGTGGCGGTAGATTACTTTACTAAATGGGTGGAGACCGAGGCTATAGCTTGGATAATAGTAGAGAGTGTGGGCTTTTCTTTGGAGGAATATTATATCGATTTAGAATTCCTCGGATAATTGTTTCTGACAACAGAACTCAATTTGCAAGTTCTTCTACGAGAATTTTGTAGAGAGCTTGGTATTTTCAACAAGTTTATTTCATTGGAGCACCCATAAGCAAGCGGCGGTCGGCTAATAAAGTCATCTTGAACGCTTTGAAAAAGAAACTAGATGATGCCAAAGGCTTATGGTGAAATATCTCCATGAGGTCTTTTGGGCATATCACAATGTTGTTCATTCATCAACCGAGAAACACCTTTCACAATGGTGTTTGGAAATCCATGATCGGTGGAAATTAGCTTGCCCACAGCGTGTGAAATTTTGAGCAAGATTTTAAAATACAAGCTTTGAATGTCGAGTGATTTTCTAGAAAAGTAAAGTACATCATATGTAAGAGAAATTGCAGCTAAGAAAGGTAGCGAAGGTACAATCTAAAGGTGAAGCAACGAGACTTTGAGGAAGGCGGCCTGGTCTTGAAAAAAGTGACTGATCATTCGAAGAAGGGGAAGATATCACCTAACTGGGAAGGTCCATTCTGAGTTGTAGAGAAGCTAGAAAGAGGAGCCTACAAGCTGGAGACTTTGGATGGAGTGGAGGTGCCTAGGACTTGGAATCTAACTAGTCTTAGGCTTTATTTCAATTAAACTCTGTAAGCTAATGCAATAAATTGGTGTACTCTTTTCCCTAGGCAAGGGCCAGGATTTTTAATAATGCACCTTAACAAATTTAGTCTATGTAAAGGAAACTAGGATGTAATAAGGCTCCCTGTTGAGTTCCATCTCGGTGGTTCTCCAACAACGCACTGCGTTCGCCATATGGGTTCCCTGTCGAGTATCATTTCAATGGTGCTCCCCAGCATAACTCGGTGTCCCCCCAAGGTTCATCCTCGACAGGGGCACTGTTCCAAAATAAATAAGGCTCCCTGTTGAGTTCTATCTCGGTGGTTCTCAGCAAAAGCAACTTGTTCTCTATATGGATTCCTACAGTATCATTTCAATGGTGCTCCCCAGTATAACTCGGTGTCCCTCCAAGGTTCATCCTCGTCAGGGTCTCTGTTCTCAAACAAATAAGGCTCCTTGCTGAGTTCTATCTCAATAGTTCTCCAACAAAGCATTGCGTTCGCCATATGGGTTCCCTGCCGAGTATCATTTCAATGGTGCTTCCTCGGTATAACTCAGTGTCTCGCCAAGGTTCATCCTCGCCAGGGGCTCTGTTCTAAACCAAACATGGCTCCCTGCCGAGTTCCATATTAATGGTGCTCCCCGGTATAACTCGGTGTCCCGCCAAGGTTCATACTCGTCAGGGTCTCTGTTCTCCAACAAATAAGGCTCCTTGCTGAGTTCCATCTCAATGGTTCTCCAACAAAGCATTGCGTTCGCCATATGGGTTCCCTGCCGAGTATCATTTCAATGGTGCTCCCTCGGCATAACTTAGTGTCTCGCCAAGGTTCATCCTTGCCAGGGGCTCTGTTCCAAAACAAACATGGCTCCCTGCTAAGTTCCATATTAATGGTTCTCCATCAAAGCACTGCGTTCGCCATATGGTTTCCCTGTCGAGTACCATTTCAATGGTGCCCCCAGCATAACTCGACGTCTCGCCAAGGTTCAACCTCGCTAGGGGCTCTGTTTCAAAATAAATAACGCTTCCTGCCGAGTTCTATCTCGGTTGGTTTTCAAAGAGAAGCTTACATTTCACTATAATCAGGCTCAGTATGATGGATTTTAACTCCTCTATCACCTTGATTTGGCTCAACACCTATACTTAATAGAATGATTTGTCTATTCATATAGCACCATTCAAGCATTTTAAAATCATCCTTCAAAGTATAAAAACTTCTTGTATTTGCCAGCTTCATAGCCGTCATGGGCTCTGCACCTTGCTGCATCGTTATAAACGGCTTCATGCTCGAGCTCTGCACATTGCTGCATCTCTAATATGGCTTAATTCGCGCTTTGTTAAATATGCTCAAATGTATTCATATAACTTGTCAAAACATCAAATATTTTCACTCTGGTCGGTCTTATAGTTGGCCCGGGGGGTAAGGTGTCGGGTTATAAGAGATGCTCAAAACAAGCTAAGTGACTCTTATTAAAGTCGTTATGCCTTTTTAGAGCAGCCACTCGAATGGGGGATGATATACAAGCATAATCTTGTTTTTGCACATGTCAAATGCATACAGAACACACAAAAATTTAAAATGAGCGCAAGTTATGCAAAAGCGATATTTAAAAGCCCATAGAGCAATTGTCGAAATTATACAAAATGCACCCACCAAAAGGGTGACTAACTTTAAAAAATTCAAAGAAGTAAAGGCAAGATAAATTTAGGGGGTCGTGAGATGAGTGGTATCCACGGTATTTAGTTCTTCATTCATCAACTCCTCATCATTGTCGTCAGCTTCCACTAGCATCCCGTCTAATATGACTTTGAAGAATGCGACTTGAGTGAGGTTGAGCTCGGGATACATACAGGCGACTTGGTCTTTGGCCCGGTCGAAAGCCATTTACCCAGAGTCGAGAATATCTAGTTATGATTTCTCCAAAGCCTCCTTCAGTTCGGAGCATGATTTCTCTAAGGACTGCAGGCTAGCTGCTAGCTCGGCGGCAGAAGTTTTCATTGCAGAGAGTTCTTTCTCCAGATATTTTGCTTTCTCGGCACTTTCATGCGCTTTGGCATTCAAGAGAGAATTCGCTTCATTAAGAGACTTCTCGTTGTCGGATAGCCTCTGAATCTCTTTTTCTAGCTCAAATTGTCTCTTGTCCACTGCGTCCCGAGATTCAAATAGGCCTTGTGCAAGAACAACACACCTCATCAGGTATGAGTTGAGATATTGGGTAATCTTCTGAGGCCCAAATATTTTTACCTTATTCACATCCTCTGTGGCGTTGAAATGGTCATATAGGAATTTTATGCCATCAAAGTCAGCAAACCAAAACTTGTTTTCGTCGGAGAGACGTGCGAACCATCACTAGTTTCTCTCATCAAGGTAGAAACTTCCCAGTCGACTTGATTGATTTTATTGGTCATCACAGTTTTATGTTTTTTGGGGGGATTCTCATCGGACACCACCTCCACATCTAAAGGACGTTTGACTGGTGACACTGTGATCACCACCGTCTCCAACGCGCTTCCTTTAGGTCCAACATTTTTCTTCTTCTTCGGTATCCAGATTTCTAGGCCAGCCAGGTTGGATTTGGCCTCCGAAGGGCCACCAGAACTCATTCGGGCAGCATGATCTGCAACCATCAACTTCTTTTGTTCTCTCACAGATAGATCAGTTATTTTGTCTGCATAAAAGAGATAAAAGAGAAAAAGGTTAGTCAAGAAAACGAAATCCTATGTACAGATGAAAAATATGGAAACCTTACCCAAAAAAGCTAGGATTTCATCATAGGGTAAGGCCGACAATCCTTTAACCCTGATCAGCCGAAACAAATCTAACACTTCAAGGGATTAAGTTTCAGTGTCGCTTAGTGCGTCGTAATCAAAGCCCAAAATAGGGAGTAGATTGCTCGTCCAATATAAAGGAAATTTGGGGTGCCAATATAAATGACTTATGGACACCAAGGACCACACCTAACTCTTCCTTTGTAATGTGAGGTGAAGGCATGAAGAAAGCTTCTCTTTGGAATGCCGCTTAGGGCTACCTAATTTTTGGAGTCCGCGTTCTTTACTTCAAAGTAGGAGAAGAATAAACCTACGGTCGGGGTTATACTCAAGGCCCTACAGATTATTTCAAAGGCCCTTATAAAGCCCCAACTATTTGGGCGAAGTTGGGAAGGAGCCACATTCATTGTTTGGAGTACGTCTGATTCAAAATCAGTAAACGAAAAACGTATGTTAATGTCCTCCAACACTCCAACATAAAAATAAAACCATTCAGGGTCCACCCCTTTTGGCCGGGACATTCAAACACACTTTTCGATTTCACAGGCTTCAAGAATTACATCATCCTCATTCCCTGTCGAGGAGATGTTCCAGAGTGATCGAAGCGTAGTGATCTCCATGTCTTTGATAGAACTTTGCTTGAAACCTAGAACTTCTCCACTAAATGATTTGCTCATTTCCATCAGGATCTCCACAGAACTTGAAGAATCAGGATTTGAATCACTGTCAGAGGTTAGAAATTTAGAGTTAATCTTGTTCATAACCCTCTCTAGTTCCTCTACCCCTAGAGCATCGCTTATCTCTCGCATGCATTCCTCCCACAAAGCTCTACGCTCATCACTATTCAGACGTTTTCTATGCCCTAGGTCATCGCATTCTCTAATAATAACCATCTTGCAAAATTAAAGGGACAAATAAATGGAGGATAGGAGATGATTACCTGGAAGAAGCGTTCAAAGAGGCCTTGGGTGGCTTTTAGGCGGACAAGAGAAGTTTTGTAGGAGAGAATGGAAAGGAAGTTTTGTAGGAGAGAATGGAAAAGGAAGTATTTTCTTCTGTCAACCATAAAACTTCAAGGTATGAAGTCATATGCTCAGGGGGCTTATGATCGTACATAAAATCCACATGCGCGAGACATGTAGTCGGCTAGGCTTGGACAGGGGGCTCCACTCGGCAGGCGGGGAGATCGGAGGAAGCGGTGACTATGAGATAGAGGAATGTGAAGAGGCATTGCCGAGCATACAACCGGCCCTAGGGTTACTGGATAACGACCGTTATGGAAACATTATGCCCGACCATCAAAGATGTAACCACCGTAAGTCGTGTTACACTTTGTAGTTATCCTCCAAAGGCGGCGGACGTTACTTATCTTAAAGACAACTCAGTTACGAAATTGAGAAGGCATGACTGTTACAAGCACTGATAATAGAAGTCCTGATACTTCTATATATATAGGGCTCTCGACTGAGTGGTAAGCAACACATATAGCTTAGAGCTCAAGTAAACTAACTTAGAGCTCTGAATCCCTAAACATTCTCGTAAAAATATTCTAGGACAACATTAGCATGTGCCCCATTAGGAATTATAATCGGAGAATGAAAAAGAGCATATGATATGATGTCCTTTAAAGTCATATGATATGATGTCCCGTATCCAATATTCAAGGATAAAAAGACTTGTCAAATTTTCATTGGAGGAAGGTTTATTGTTTAAAGATTTGAACATATTCAATTCAAGATTGTGTTCCATTGATCATCTGTAAGCAGGACCAACAAGACTTCTTTCTTGTGTTTTCAAAACAGGTGAGGCAGAAAAGGATGGTGTTGCAGATTGAGCATCATTAGAAACACAAAGAGTATCTTTTCGAGCACCAAAACACCTTTGCCTTTCTCGATGTCCATTATTCTACCATCTGGCAGCCAATATTTTGAAGGAAGAAGCAGTTTCATGGCCTAACCTCCCACAATGGGGAAGAAAGTCTTCTTAAAACGTATTTTACATCCACCATGATTAGAAGAACCACCACGGACAACAAAGGCAACAACATCATTTCATGCCTCACGCCCTTCGTTATGGTTTAGTGGCACTCTTCTTGAACCAGCAGAGAATACACTTGGTTTAAGGAAGGAAGCAGGTCTTGAGAAGAATCTGCTACTACATGCCTAAAGATTAGGAGATATTGATGACAAAATTATGTATTAGATATGCTATTAAAATACAAGAGATATTCTAGGAGCTATCTATGCTATATGCTAATTACAAGTTAAAATACAACTTCTAATTGCTACCAATGACATGCTAAAATACAGCTGCTAATTGGTAACACAATAGTTATCTTGGACCTGATAGACTAATTCCTGATACACAAGCATCAGAAAATGTGTCTCCTTCATTGGAGGATTTTGGTGGCTTAGGAACATTGCAGACACCCTCTAACATTTGCACAACCTTTGTCATGGAAGGTCTCATGGACATGTCTTCTTGTATACACCACAATGCAACACTTATAGCACAATGAACCCTATCATCAAACTCACCATCATCCATTTTCAACTCTGAGTCAATGATATCCTTTAGTTTCCCTTCTTCCATCATCTTAAATGCATAACGAGGAAAATAGGATTTCTCTGAAGTCTCATTAGGATCATAGTTCTTCCTTCCACCAATTATCTCTAGCAACACCATTCCATAACTGTATACATCACTTTTCTCTGATATAGCATAGTTTTTTATCCACTCGGGTGCGAGGTAGCCACGTGTTCCTCTCAGCGTAGTGAAGACATGGCTTTGTTCTCTATTTATTAGCTTAGCTAAACCAAAATCAGAAACTTTGGCATTGAAATGATCATCCAAAAGTACATTTTCAGGCTTAATGTCACAATGAACAATCTTTGAGTCACACTCTTGATGCAGATAAGCAAGTCCTTTTGCTGTTCCTAATGCTATATTAAACCTTGTATCCCAATCCAAAATAAATTCACTCTTCTTCTTGAATATCCATTTATCCAATGAGTTATTAGCCATGTACTCATAAACTAGAAGTCTATGAGTTCCATCTGCACAAAATCCTTTAAGCCTTACCAAATTAAGATGATGAATGCTACCAATGATGCTAACTTCAGCTCTGAATTCTTTTTTCCCTTGACCTATACCTTCTAGCTTCTTCACAGCTACTTGAGTCCCATCAGGTAGAACTCCTTTGTAAACTGATCCAAAACCTCCTTGACCAAGCTTCATAGAGAAGTTATCAGTTGCAACTTCAAGATCTTTATAGCGGAGACGCATTGGCATACTGGTTAAATTCTCCAAGAATTTGTCTTCATCTGAATTCTCTCTAGCTAAATTTTCTTTTTATTGTAGTATCGAACCACGGCAAAGAGCAGAATTACAGCCAAAGTTAATATAACAGCAACCACAACAGCAACCACAACAGCTACGATGATGTGCTTATTTCTCTTCCACTTCCACCACTTGAGACAATCTTAATGTAAGAAACATAACCAGTATCAGAGTTATTGAATTTCTGAAAACTTCCAACACTGTCCAACAAGAAACAGTTCCCTGAACTTGTATGGAAGAACATTGCAAGACAAGAGCAATTTCCACGGCAAGATGTCTGACACCCGACCAAATCAGTATTCGAATAGGGCGGAAGAAAATCAAGCGCGAAGTAACTAAGTCCATCATCAGCTCTCAATAACTCAATAGACTTTTCTGATTTATCATCACCACAAGGAGAAACAAAACCTGGTTTACAACTAGGAGGGAGAACAGAAGGACAGCTACACTTACCACTATTAGTGCATATGTTGTAAGGTTCACAAGGCTCTGGTGTTTGACAAGGATATTGTGGTATTGTTGAAGAATCACCATTTGATCCACCAAGGTTGAGATTAGAGAAAGTAATGACACCATCACTTCCCAAAACTGCAATCCAACTTGAATTTATACGTGCATCAAAAGAGAAAATGAACTGCCATAACAAAGAGCTATTGTTATCATAGAATCTCCAAGTATTGTCACTGAGATTTGCAAAAGCAACAACATCGCCGTCCTTATCAATGGTTCTACGGTTATCCTTCTGCATAGTCCAATAAGTCTGAGGAGTTTTGAAACCTGCTGAAAGAATAACATTACCAGATTTGATCTCAAGAACATAGGTCAAGTTATTTTGACTAGGTTCACTGGTAAGTTTCATTCCCTCTTTGAAATTCTGTGAAGAGATCAAAGTATCAGTTGGAAAATCAAAACTCTGCCAAATTACTGTACTATTGTTTTGCCTCAACCAAAACCAAATTTCCAGTATCCTGCAATACCATTGAAGAAACCCCTTTGTTGACTGTGTTTGTAGACCAGATCACAGTTCCATCTTTCTGTAGAAATGCATTTCCTGATTTATCAAACACGAATTCATCGTAATTGAAAATGGGCAGTGCTCTATTAGCAGCCCAAATCACAGTGGCGCTAGTTATATGGACTATTACCAATAGAAACTTGGTGTAGTCATTGACGGTGCTGACAAAACCAAGAGCAAAAATTCTATTGTTTGAGAGGAGGAACTTGGAGTCGTTGTCAATATAATTCATTTGAGAAACTTCCATCCCTGGTGAGATTGTGCCAATATATTGATCATCACACCAACACAGTTTGAACATGATCAGAAGGATGGAGATGGACAGACCGACAACAACATTGGACAAAAGAAACTGATGCCGTTTGGAGGTCATTACCGATGTTTAAACTCTAAATGTTACGGGTTACTTAGGGGTTGCTTGTATGAGTATCTAGTGATTATCCAAAATTAGTTTATGATTTTCTGTAACTAAATTTGATGTTTTGATTTATACCACATAAAATTAACGTTTTGATCAGTCCTCTTTGAATGGAAACATTGGTTTGACTTTGAGTTGCAACAAATTTGAATTTTCTTCATGCCATATTTTGTAATATTAATGTCAAACTATTACAGGTTCATATTGCTGTTTGTGAGCTAGTAGAACAAAACTTAATTTTCAAAAATTGAACAGTGTTCAAAGTATTTACTTCATTGAAATCCATCCCTTGACTTTAAAGGGAGTTAGTGAGAGTTTCAACAACTATTATTCAAATATTTTGATTTGTTATCTTCGGTAAGGTAGTCGATTATGAGATCTTAAATAGGATCGGACGACATGTGAAGAATCGTAATATTAAGATCGCAGTGTGATACTTAAAATCTTAACGAAGGACAAACTGGTAATTTGATATATAAATATACACACAGAACATGAAAATTATAATACACAAGATAAATTATAAATCACAAAGTTCAAACAATTTAATTAATAACTCATAATCATCATTCTATAACTTAACAAGTTTAAAAGATTTTGTTTGAAATAAGTAGCTCAAATAACATAAATCTAACAAACAAATCTAATCCTCTAAATTTTAGGTATTCTCATATCGATCATATAAAAGTAACTTTAGCACGTAAGATCATAAGACTCAACGCTCAATCTTGACTAGAAAATGCACGAGAAAGTGTTTTCTTAGATCGTAGCACTATAATGCAATTTTAGCATGTAACATCTTAAAATTTTAAGATCCAACACTTGATCTTGACTATCCTGATCTTCGACCTCTATTTCTTTAATAGAATCTCAAATATTTTATTGACATGTTCTACAATAGTTTTTAGCCCTTTGTTCAAAATTTTAACTCAAGAAATTAAAATTTAGTATCTAGAAAATATATTTTTTTTTATGAATAGTTAGGTGACTTGTTTTTAAATAATTTTATTTTTTATTATTATATTGTCTATAGGATGTCTTATAAATAAAATAAATCTCATTATTTACTATTACACTAAAATAATATAAAATTATTCTACCTTTCTCTCATCTCTTTGTTCTTTAATTCTATTTATTTTATAACACTTTTGACATCTTCATCTTCTTTCGTTTATAACCATACATATTGCTTTATCAAAGCATGAATTTATTCACTTTGCTTTTCTTTTATAAATAAGACACAAAAATTCAAATATAAGTTTTTATAATTCATTGTTGGTAATCATTTTATACTCTTTGAAAGAAATAACATTAGTAAGAAATATTCTAGTATTTTTCTTAAAGATAAATTACTTTTATACGTTTAAGTGTTCAAATAAGAGATTTGAACTCTGATATCAATTCTTTAATAATATCTAATTCTCTAATGATTTTTTATAAAAACAAATTGATAAAAAGTTTATTTATCATGATTTTTGCATTACTTTTATATTAAATATAAAAATTCCAAGATTAGAGAATGTAATGATTATTTGAAAAAATTGATAATCATTTTAAACTACATTATTAAATATTATTATATAATTAATTAAAAATTTGAATTAATCTCTTGCCCAACCCTATAATTTATTTTAAACCAACCTCATTCATATCTTTATATCACTCTATTTTTCAAATTCTTCAGAGTATATATTTTAATAATTTTTCAAAAAAGATCAAATTATAAAAATAATAAGAATAAATAATAATAATAATAATAATAATATAAAGCCATAGCTATAAATATTTAAAAATGAATAAATAATAATAAGGATTTAATTATACAAAATTATTTTAACAATCAAATTAAGTTATAATAGAGAAGAAAAAACCCTAAATAATATTTTAATATATATTTTTCAAAATATATTTAAAAAATATTTATTATTATTATTATTATCAATTAATAGAAAGAAACCCTATATATATATATATATATATATATATATATATATATATATATATATATATATATATATATATATATATATATATATATATATATATATATATATATATATATCCTATTGGGGTTAGGGTTGGTGGATAAAGATGGACACTAAGGATTACGTAATATTAATTTTTCATCGGTTAGGTTCCTATCGATTCTATTAGAGTTAATTTTTTATTGGGCCTTTTTCTATTCTTGTTGGCCTCCTTTGTATTGGGACTTTTATCGGTTGTTATATATATCTACTTTGTTACCTTGTATTGTAATTACTTTCTCATTCTCTCATAATTCAAAATAGCTTTTCTACCTATGGACACTATTCATCATCTCTTTGATTCTTCAACGTAATATGATATCGATGTAAACCCTAAGTCAGGACATTCTTCACCCTCACATACTCATACATACCTTTACACCACCCATGGCTTGAACAACGAATTCATTCCCTCGAACACCAAGAAACCCCAAAGACTCCGTCAAAGAATTCAACAATGATCCAACCCTAAAACCTCATGACCCACTACCTTCATCGGAGAAAACCCTGCGCCACCATTGTCACTCTACCTCTCGACGATAAAATTACTACAAGTGGAGCAAATCCATGAGTGAGCTCTTACTTCAAGAACAAGATTTCATTCATCAATGGCGCCATCCTCAAAACCCCAACTTCGATCCCAATTTTGAAATTTGGGACGCTAATAACATGGTTCTATCTTGGATCAATCGAACACTTTCGCCATACATCACAGTACTATTTGCTTGATTACGCCTTGATTTATGGGAAGATCTTCGTGAAAGATTCACTAAAGGAAATCATTTTCGATTCTACGATCTTCTACGCGAGCTTCATTCCATTCAACAAAGCGATCGCTCATTGTCCATACTACGGATCTCAAGATCCTGCGGACGAACTCGAAGACTTCGCCCCGCACCATCATGTTATTGTCCAACGCCTTACATTTGTGATTTGACAAAGTGTGCAAAATTACAAGCATTTAGAATCGTCATACTTCCTCAAATGATTAAACAATAACTACCATAACATCCGCAAATCTTGCTGCTCGATCCTCTTTGACATCGATCGAGTTTATTCAGCGATCGCTCAACAACAAACTGCTCCATCTACAACCTCTACAGAACTCCACCATTCTATCGCCAACTCCAACACAAAACAAAACCAAACCTCATATTAAACCTTATGCTGCACCAATTATAGCAAAACCAACCACACCATTGAGCTGCTACTTGACATGGATTCCCCACGGATATCATTGCAAGAACAACAAGAATGCAAATGAATCCAAAACTACTGCTACTCATGACAAGGATCCTACAATATCCAAGGAAGATTACCAACATCTCCTTCAACTGCTTCAGTAATCAAGAAAAGATCACCAACAAACCAAAAATGTTGCTGCATCAACATGCGATAATGCTATAATCTCAGGTATGATGACAACAGGTAATCCCTTTCATAAAGATTCTCTATGGATTCTAGATTCTGGTGCTTCTCACCATGTTTGCCCCTTTATAAAAAAAATTCATCTGTACAATCTATAACCCCTGTTTCCATACATTTACCTAATGGCAATCACCTATTAGCTAAGTTTTCTGGAACCATCATTTTTAGTACAAAATTTCAACTGCATAACATTTTCTACAAGCCTGACTTTCAATTCAGCCTCATATCCATCTCAAAATTATGCCACAACTCCCCTTACACTATCACATTCTTACACAATTATTGCTTTATCCAGGATGTGTCTACCAAGGAAACGATTGGGGAAGTGATCCAACACCATAGTCTCTACATCCTAGAAAAATTGCCCAGACAAGCTACCTATGTTCCTATAACATGTAGTTCTATTAGTCTTACAGATTCTGATTCTAATTGTAATAATCTTTGGCACCATCGCTTAAGACATCCTTTTGATGATGTTTTACACACTCTGTCTACACAGTTCCCTCTTATTAAACATAATAAAACTATTACTTGTCATACTTGTCATTTATCTAAACAAACAAGACTTCCATTTACAATAAGTAATTTTGCTACCACTAAATGTTTTGACATCATTCACATGGATATATGGGGTCCTATATCTACTGCATCTATGGATGGATTTCATTATTTTTTAACTGTTGTAGATGATTATTCTAGGTATACTTGGACATTTTTAATGCACAACAAGGCTGAAATTAGAACTCACATAAAAAAATTTATTGCATATTGTCAAAATCACTTTTCTTGCAAAATAAAAACTATTAGAACTGATAATGGAAATTAATTCCTCATGCCACCATACTATGCCTCACTTGGCATACTGCATCAAAGAAGTTGTGTAGAAACACCACAACAAAATTCCACTATTGAAACAAAACACAGGCATTTCCTCAATGTCACAAGATCTTTACTATTTCATGCCAATTTACATAAATGTTTTTGGTCTTATGCATTGTGTCATGCTACTTACATAATTAATTGAGCAGCCTATTTTACACAATCTCACACCTTTTGAGAAACTTTTTAACACTGTTCCATGCTTCACTAACCTTAAATCCGTTGGATGTTAAGTTTACTCTTCCACAATAACTAGACAAAGAGATAAATTAGATCCTAGAGCTATTAGAAGCATATTCTTAGGTTATCCAACAGGTACCAAAGGATATCTCTTATTTAACTTAAACAATAGATCTACTTACATTTCTATAGATTTCCACAACTATGAAAACACATTTCCATACACTACCATTGATTCACATAACCAAACCAACCCTTTACCTCTTGACAATACCATATACACCATCCCTTTCTTATTTGATCTATCCAAGCCCAATTCTACCATAAAACCCGACCATGATAGTACTACATATGAGTCGCGACAACATTAATTCTTCCCCTCCATGATAGTCGACAACATTGCCCCTGCTAACAACCCTTCTGATGAAAGTAGAAGAGCAGAAGTTCTAATAGCGTTAGAAGACTCTGATCTAAGCGAAGTTTTAATAGCGTTAAAAGACTCTGATCTAAGCGAAGTTCTAATAGCGTTAGAAGACTCTGATCTAAGTGAATTTCTAATAGCGTTAGAAGACTTTGATCTAAGAGAAGTTCTGATATCAGAAGAAGACTCTAAACTAAACATACAGAAGTTCTAACATGTTAGAAGATGTTAAAAGATTCACGCTCTAAATGATTTTCTGATAAACTTTTAAAAAGCACCAGACCGCTCTACAAACTCTGATATCCATGTGCTGGCTTAAATGCTCTGAAGCGTTGCCATTCATTAAATGAAGATTCGAAGAAACGGTTAACTTCCAACAGGATCTCGCTTTTATGGAAAGAAAAATCAACTCAAATTATCATCATTCCATATACAGCTTAAGATGTCTCCAACGAATACTTTCCATGAACATCTATATAAGGATTCATCTATGAAGAGAACGAAGAACAAATCAACACACGCAAAAACAACAAAAGAAAATTCAAATCGTTCATTAGTTCATAAGTGCTGAAATATTCTTGTGTAAAAATCACAGTTATGATATAGCTTTCTAGAAGCATCATTAAACACATTTTTGTAATTGTCTGAGAATTGTATTCCTTGAGAAACCAAGTTGTGGTGTTCTTGAGAAGACTAAAATAGTTGTTCTAGAGAATTGTAATTCCTTGAGAAAACAAGTTGTGGTGTTCTTGAGAAGACTAAGGCAGTGGTCTTAGTGGTTTGTAATCAAGTTCTGATTAGTGGATTAAGACCTCGTTGAGAGAGGCAAATCACCTTGATGGGTGGACTGGAGTAGTTTGAGTTCAAACGAACCAGGATAAAAATAATTGTGTCTATTTTAATTTGATTTCAAAACCCAAATTCAAACCCCCCCCCCCTTTCTTGTGTTTTTCATCCTTCAATTGGTATTAGAGCGCCTGGTTCTGGGTGCTAACAATTAATTGTGTCAGAAAAAAAGATCCAGCTTGAAAAACACTATGGCAGAAAAGGTTCAAAACAACTATGACGACATAGCAGTCGTGGAAGACCTCAATGTTTGATGGAGAAAACTTTGATTACTGGAAGGACAAAATTGAAATTTTCTTTCTGGCTCATGACGTTGACCTCTAGGACATGGTAACAGATGGCTATACTCATCCTGACACAGTTAATTGTTAGCACCCAGAACCAGGCGCTCTAATACCAATTGAAGGATGAAAAACACAAGAAAGGGGGGGTTTGAATTGGGGTTTTGAAATCAAATTAAAATAGACACAATTATTTTTATCCTGGTTCGTTTGAACTCAAACTACTCCAGTCCACCCATCAAGGTGATTTGCCTCTCTCAACGAGGTCTTAATCCACTAATCAGAACTTGATTACAAACCACTAAGACCACTGCCTTAGTCTTCTCAAGAACACCACAACTTATTTTCTCAAGGAATTACAATTCACTAAAACAACTGTTTTAATCTTCTCAAGAACACCATAACTTGGTTTCTCAAGGAATACAATTCTCAGACAATTACAAAAATGTGTTTAATAATGCTTCTAGAAAGCTATATCCCAACTGTGATTTTTACACATGATTATTTTAGCACTTGTGAACTAATGAACGATTTGAATTTTCTTTTGTTGTTTTCTTGTTGTGTTGCTCAGTTATTCGTTCTCTTCATAGATGAATCCTTATATAGATGTTCATGGAAAGTATCCGTTGGAGACATCTTAAGCTGTATATGGAATAATGGTAATTTGAGTTGATTTTTCTTTCCATAAAAGTGAGATCCTGTTGGAAGTTAACTGTTGCTTCAAATCTTCATTTAATGAATGGCAACGCTTCAGAGTATTTCAGCCAACACATGGACATCAGAGTTTGTAGAGCGGTCTATTACTTTTTAGAAGTTTATCAGAACTTTGTTTAGAGCGTGAATCTTTTAACATCTTCCAACATGTCAGAACTTATGTATGTTTAGTTCAGAGTCTTCTTTTGACATCAGAACTTCTCTTAGATCAGAGTCTTCTAACGCCATTAGAACTTTGCTTAGATCAGAGTCTTCTAACACTATTAGAACTTCGCTTAGATCGGAGTCTTTTAACGCTATTGGAACTTCGCTTAGATCAGAGTCTTCTAACGCTATTAGAACTTCTTCTTTTCATCGAACTTCATTCTTCTTCTTTCATCATAACTTATGTTTTCTTCTTTCATCAGAACTTCTATTCTTCTTCTTTCATCAGAACTTCTGTTCTTCTTCTTTCATCAGAACTTTTGTTCTTCTTCTTTCATCAGAACTTCTGTTCTTCTACCTCATCAGAATTTTTGTTCGATAAGATCAAAAACTTCTTTTCTTTTCAAGGTTAGAACTTTATCTGCATACTTTTAAACAACCTTAGAAGCCAACAATGTTTCATACAAAATATTTGTTTATTATAGCCAGAACATGATAGTCACCAACAATACTTGTTATCATCAAAACATCTAAGATTGGTATAAAACCAAACTATGTTCTAACACTTCTCACTAGACTAATTGAGGATTTTAACTCGACTTATCCATTTTATTTAGATAGTGAGTCATTGCTCCGGTTATGTAACATATGGTTTATTTGAACTCATATTTGTCATGAGATATTGTTATATACTTTCATTTGATTTGTATGTTAACATATTATGTGGCGTGGCCTTGGAGCTGATGTTTGGATTCATGCGACTGGATTATGTGATGAATTCATATTATGTTGATTTATTATTATAGTATGGGATATAGTCATTATTTATATTTGAGATAAGAATTATTCCGCTATGGTATGCATAATATGATGAAAGGTGAAGTTTAAATATGTGTTATGATTATGACCAGGTGCATGTTGAAGTTGTTTATTTGATTTTCTATTATGTGGAAAACAACATGTGCCGCCCATTGTATGTATGCATTCTATTTATTCGAGGTTTAGAAATGGGTGTTATAGATGGTAATAAGAAATGAATTAGGACCCTTGAAGAAATAAAGATGAACATATTTACCACTTGTTGCTTATACTCAATCTAGAAAGGAGAAAAAAAATTGTGTAAGTTTCTAAGTGAAGTTAAAGTTCCAGAAGGATTCTTTTCATATATTAGAAAACCCGTGTGTATGAAAGACCTCAAGTTAAAGAGTTTAAAGACATGTGATTGTCATTCTAACTTCATTTATTATAATATTCGTTTTTGACGTTGTGTAGAAGATTTTAAATCGTCTGACTTTTGTTTAATTTTATAGTGGACACTGGTTGTTGGTTGCGATTGATCCTATAAGAGAAATAATATGTTGTATGGATTCGTTACATGGTGATCAAACAAAATACCCGGATATGAAGATGATGGTTGATACGTAAGTGAGATTGTTATAAATATTCGTGTGTAAAGAGTAACTCGGGTACTAAAGAGTAAAGCAAACTATATTACATAGATCAGAGTGCATGTATATTTTCGTATTTTTTTCTATCGTTGTATCCTCGTCGGTATAGATTGCAGTTATTACGTATTGAGGTTTATGAAAGAAATTATTCTTTTAGATCAAATAGAGATTCCAAACATGGTATGGATTTATAAGTTATGATTTATTTTAATATTTAACAGATATTTCATCTAATTAAATAGTGGTAACTAAATCATATTATGTTATATTCTATAGTACTTTGATGAATTCAAGTATGTTAATTACTCGAAAGATAAGAAATTAATGAGAATTGGTGTAAATACATTCTCGAGTTGGGAATTTTATAAGGTATTATCTTTCTTCCATTTGTGTGAAGTTTATGGTCCTTAGAGATTTATGTTGTTGTGATGTTCTATATTGGATTGGAATAGTTCTGGAAGTTGATGTGAATTAAGGGTTGATGGAGTTTGTAATTGTATATAGCATTTACAAATTTTGATAAAAATATGATTTTATTGGTGTATGAGGTTGTGTTGAATTATAAGGGTTATAAGGTTTATGTGTTGAATTATAATGGTTATAAGGTTATAGTTTTATGTTTCTACTTGTTTATGTTTATATAATTGTTATGTGTTGAATTATAAGGTTATAATGTTTACATTTATGGTTATAATTTTAATAATGTTTATGATTCTAATGTCTTTTAATTTTTTGGTTTTGTTTCGGATAGGTTCAGAAAATAAATATAACAAGTTACTAAAAGTTGTAGATATGTGCAAAAGACAAGTTCATTGTTTTTATAGAATTGAAATATATATATATATATTGAAATATATATATATATATATATATATATATATATATATATATATATATATATATATATATATATATATATATATATATATATATATATATATATATAGTTTCGTTTTAGTCCTTACAAATATCTCAATTTTTATTTTTAGTCTCTATTAAAAAAAATATACTTTAGTCCCTATAAATTTTTATGCATGCAATTTTAGTCCCTATTTTCAAAAATTTTAAAAACTGCTTAATTACACTTAAACTTTTAAAATTGTGGAATAACTTTTCTCATACATGTTTAGAATACTATAAAATATTTCTTTACCAAATTTTATAATTTTTAAAATGAGAAGAATTTAATATGAATTTTTATATTTCAAAATATAATGATAAAAGTAATGGAAACCTCGACTTAGAAATCAAAGTTTGAGTTTATTTTTTCGAAGAACTTTTATAACGTTCGAAAGATGTGTGCAAAATAATCATTTAAAAATACACATTGGTTTAAAAATGAAAATCGAGATATTTATATATATATATATATATATATATATATATATATATATATATATATATATATATATATATATATATATATATATATATATATATATTTGTTGGATGTATATTATTCTATGTAGTTTGTGATAAAAAAAAAATGCTATTTATATAAGTTGTCATTTTATTAAAAAAATGTGTGCGCAAGACAGCGTTTTAACAAAAAATGCTGTCAAAAGTAGAGAATAGAGAGCATTTTTATGAAAAATTAGTTCACAAGAAACGCTGCTTAAAAGGGACATCAGAAAATGCTGCTTAAAAGGGATTATAGAAAATATTTTTCAAGAAAAAAGCGCTGCCTAAAAGGACCTAAAATAGAACTAAAAACAACGCTACCTAAAGCGGGACAATAGAAATCAATGCCTAAAGGAACCAATAGAGAGCACTTTTGGAATGAAGTGCTGCCTAAAACAGACATATAGCAACACTTTTATATTTAAAAAAAACATTGACTTTACCTATGGCAACGCTAGTATAATGTACCATTCACTGTACCATTATATAATGTACCATTACTACCTATAGAATTCATTGTCAACAATAATATTGAAATATGCATTGGCCTGGTGGTAAGTGAAACACCATTTAATGCTTATAACCTGAACTTATTAATTGGTCATTTTTATCATGCGCCCCTAGGAAGATTCTCCATGCCTAATCAGCCAAACATGAAATAAGGGTGTCTGAAAACAAAAGATTTATTTATTAAAAAAATGGGTAAATCAAATCTCACTACTATTGCAGGGGTAAAAGGTATTTAACCCCTAATTTTATTATCTAATTTTTTTAAAATATATTTGTGTCATTCCTAAAAATAATATAAATTATATTTTTTATTATTAAGTTATAACTTTATTATGTTTAATTTTTAAATAGATTGAAATTCATCAATTTTTACTTATCAAATAAATTTTGTAATAAATTGTATTTATATCTTATAAGTGAAAAAAATATAAATGAAAAAGCATCAATCATTTTATTGAGTAATCTAAATTTCATACAATAATGTGCATAACATGATATCCTCTATCTTTCTTCGAATTAATAATATGATAAAATAAATATAAATTTATACAACAAATCAAAACAAAAATTATTTATAATAAATTATTTATTATTTATTAGGGTGAAAATAAAAGTAATGTCAAAATAAATTTAATATTATATTAGTAAAATGACAATATACTCTAATAAAATAGTAAATTTATAATTTATTCATTGATAATTTTGTATAAATATAATGTCCAAAAAAGAATAATATTGTATTGTAAATCTTCTAAATTTATTGCATTAATACAAATAAAGATCTAGAAAACATGTCTATGTAAGTAGATATAATATAAATATGTCTAATTTAATCTCATATGTCATTGATTAATTTTTTTTAATTTATTATCTTTTAAAAATTAATAGTTGTAAACATAATTTAAAAGTCTAAAAAATAATTTTACATTCAAATCAAAAATTAAATATATGCTATTATAAAAAAATATATAATTTTATTTCTAATATACACGTGCGATGCGAATTAAATCTAGTTAAATTCTAAATCAAAGTTTTACTAGTTTTATTTTTGTTTGATTTTTAAAACATTGATAATGATTTAGGAAGCAAATTATATTTCCTATTTTTAAAATAAAAAAAGTTGACTAACTTGACCAATGAGTAAAGGACGGTATAGATAATCTTAATTAATTTGAGTTATAGAAGGAAATGATTGACTAGAGTTATTAAGAAATTTTAGAAGTGGAAAAATACACAACCTTATTAGAAATAATGTATCATTATGAACACAAAAGTCAATATGTTAGGTCCGATTCCCATAGATACTAGTATTAGTTTGTTTCTATGTATAATGTATCAAGGTTGTTATCAAGCACTATGGCATACTAGCATGCATGCACGTTCTTTAATTAATCTTATCCTCTAATTATTTTAGACTAACTAAGTTGATTCTATACACACTTGGATCCTTGTCATCTGCATGTTAATCGTGTCTTGTAGCCAAACTCGACTCAAACTTATCCTCCAATGATTTTGATATCAAAACAAAGTTATATTCAAACAATTTAGTTTTATAATTGTGGATAATAAAGCTCAAAAATTTGAGGCCCTTATGTTATTGAGGTCTAGTGCAACAAACCAAATTGCACATGCTCAAAATCGTCCATTTTTTCATATTTTAAATTTGCATAAAATCGATGAAAATTGAAATATAGAAAAGATAAAATATAAAATTTCAATGCAGATGACATACTCTATATTTTGTATGAAAGTGAGAAATTATAATTTTTTAAATAAAATTACCCTTTATTAATGATATAGAAAAGGTACATTTATATAACAATTATTTAAACACTTATCCTTTTGATTAGACATGTATTTTCTTACACGCATTCTTTAATGATTCTTCACTTACATCTCTTACCAATTATTATTTATAGCCATGTGCTTTTCTATTTCGTGAATTTTTTGTTGAGAAACTTTAATTCTCAATTTGGGACGACATCATCTCGAAATTCACATAAGTGAAGTTCATATTGTATCTATTTTCTTGAGATATGTATTTTTGACATTGAACTTCATTAAAAATTTAAAAAACCCAACCCTCAATATGTAACTAGTAGGATATTCGTGCGTCCGGACAGGTACTGGTGTGTGGACTGCGGAATTGTTAGCAATTTGTCTTGGGAATTCAAACAAATAAGAACACATCAAAATATTATTGAAAAATAAAAACAAAAATAAAAATAGATTGGAAGATAATTGTATAACTTTTTAAAATTATTCTTACTAAGAAAAACTATTAAACACATACTTTGTAAAAAAAAACAATTGTGAAAATAGGAAAAAATATTTTTGTAGGATTGATAGAGTTGTAATAATAAAAGAACTTATAAAATTTAATAGAGGACACAAATAAATATCAAAAAATTAGAATCAGTTGAAAACTCGTAAAAAAAAATTATACATAAAAGTTCAAAAAAAAGATCTAATATTGTATTTATTAAATTTTAGACTGTGATTTAATAAAGTCATGACAATAAATGTTCATCAAGACCATTTATCAAATCCAATGGTTAGCATTCAATCTTCCTATCTCTTATTTAAAAATCACTCATACTTGATACATCTCATATATATATATATATATATATATATATATATATATATATATATATATATATATATATATATATATATATATGATAAATACTGATCAGAAGGATCGACGATGGCCCACGAACTGCGGTTGGAAAAAGATGGGGGTACCTGCAAGATACTCCGATGCCAAAGTGAGAAAGGGCAAGAAAGAAAGCAAGTAGAAAAGTGAGAATGAAGAATACCTGACCCTTTCGAATGAGAGGGTATTTATAACCCCCAGCGTTGGGCCAAGGTCTAGTTAGTGGGTTGCTTAGCGAAGCCCACTAAAGGATTGTCAGGGTTACGTGAGTAAGGTGTCCAGCACGTGGCCTCCTCCCTGGTTTATCGCTCCGAGATGTAAGGGGCAGTTGACCCATTATTCTCGAAGGTCATGGTGACGGTTAAGTAACCGTTGGCCACGTGACTATAACACACATGTGAGGACCTCCCTAGCAGTTATGGGCAGAAGGGCCTTCGGGTCATGAATGCCCATTGAATTAGGCCTTTAAAGTAGTGGGCCAGATGTTGGTCCAGTCTAGAATAGGAACCCCCCAAGTTATCGTTCTCGAAGAGAGCGATGACTTTGAGCCAATTTGTCTGTCCGTTGGAGGTGCTGCTCATACGGATTCTATGCGTTGGAAAGAAGTTCTGTTCTCAACGGCCACAAGGTCGAGTTATCCCGTCGAGCAAACCGTCATATGCCGCGAGCTCGTTTTGTCCTTCGTCGGGCACTTCTTACGTCAAGGAACTGGCTGTAGATGAGGCGCCGCGACGCATGGGCTTGTTTACATGTCACCCTAGGGATGATACGCGCCATGTGTCATCACCCAGACTACATGTCCCATATGGGGAAGTGAAAGAGGCTTCATAGGGTGTGACTCTTCGTGTGTCTGAAAATGTTTGGCTATAAAAGGAAGTTAGGGTTTCATTTGACCTATTCCCCATCCTTTCCTTCAGTTTGAACTCCAAAATTCTCTGCACGAGGAATCCAAGAATCTTCAAGGTTTCTTCAAAAATTTCCAACAACTTTCATCATTCAAGTAAGTGCTCCTCAATTTCTTTGTATATTTCTTCATAAATCTGAGATTTCGGGAAGGATATGCTTGGAGATCCTTGAGTTGCTAATGAATGTCCATGTTCTTGGTATGAATATACTGGGGAGATTCATAATCATTACGGGGATCGTGATGAATCTCTCAGGGAGTTAAATGAAGATTGCAGGGACTGCCATGAATCTCTTGGGGAGATACGTGATGGTTACGGGGACTGTCATGAATCTTCCGAGAAGATGTGTTAACGTCTCGGCGAATGGCGTGAATTTCTCAGGGAAATTCGTATGAGTTATTAGAGGGAAATCGTGATCATATCGGGGATTAATGGATTCCAAGGGGAGTATGGGTCATGTCCTCCTAGGTAGTTGTCTCCTCTGGGATATTGATCGACCTCATGGGTATAAGGGTCGAGCCGTGGGCAATCCCGTGTGGCATTTGTAACGCCAAGCATCTCGCCCTTTCACTTGACTTGCGGTGGAAGGGTGGACTTGATGACGTCGAATTCACTTGTTATTTTGCTGATTTTTAGGTACTATGGCCCAATCAACCGAGGAGGCACGCGGAGAAGGTTCGAGCAACCAGTGACGTGTTCGGTGTGCCAGATTTATCGTCGATCACGCCCGAACCACGAGATTATAAGTCCAAGTTTGCTCGACTCTTCCTTGGTCTTCAATGTGATCGAGGACTTGGGCGAGGAATTGACCCTCGTGGCGGTCAAATTCTGGTGAATCGAGGAGGATGCACTCGCGTATGCGAGGATGCACTTCCCTATGTATGAAGTTTCCTTTTGAGAAGTGGGGATGCGTATGCCCTTTACAAGTTTCAAACTAGGGTATTCACGTGGTTGGATCGGCCCCTGCAACTTCACCGAGCATGAATTTCATGCGTGTCTTGAACTAGTTTGCCGATATCTTGACATCGAGGCCACTACCCCTCTTCTTGGATCTTCCACCTCCAATGACAAGCGGTTGGATGCAAGCACAGGTGTCGTTTAGCGGTCGAGGAAGATATTTCGTCCTTATTTGGAATCATGCGGATTTTAAAGGGTGGTTCTATGTTGTGAAGCCTCTCACTAAGGGCCAAGATTCACTCTACATCCGGTCCGTGGAATTCGATTAGGAGGCGGCGGGTCGAGCGGATGACATTTCCCTAAGTGGGAGAAAAACATATAATCGGGGAGCGGACTTTTACTAAAAACATGAACAACTAAATACAGGATCGGCTCTAAATGCGAAAACTTTCAACTTAAACGCGTGGATCGGAAGGGCAATGTCCTCACAGGCAGAGTAGATTGAGATAGTCGATTGATTCATAAATACAAAATCCCTTCTAGAGTGCCCGCCGGACGTGGCGCGATAGCAAGTAATTTCCCCGTCCACGGTAGGCTTTATCTTTCTTGATTATGCTTCTTTGTCTAATTTTTCTTTTTGATCTTGCACCGAATGGCTTCTCGAAACACATACTAAAGTTAAAGCCAAAGGCCGCCGTCATGCCAAAGATCGTGTTGTTGCGAAAAGCAAAAAAGGTAGTCAATCAGGCGGATCCACGCCTTCCCCTGTATCTTCTCCCAAACATCCCTTAAAGAGGAGACGGGTGGAGCGTTTGGAGCAAGGAGTTTCAGGGACATCGACAGAAGTTGGGGAGACTTTCGTGCTGCCACCTTTCTACGGGAACAAGTGTATTTTTGACAGTGTGAACTCTCCAGAAATGCAAATAATGAGGGTGCTCGAAACGTACCTCAATGAGGCCGCCTCCTTATAAGCCACACTAGACCATGCTCGTGCCAAGGTGTTTGAGCTAGAGACACAAAACGATGAATATTATATTGAAGTTATGAAGCTTCGGGGGCAGCATGCTAGGCATGTCGAATTGGCCAAAGAGCTAAATGAGTTGAGATCCCAAGTGGACCCTTTGACCACAAAAACAGCGATTATCCGCTTTCATGAAAAACTCTAATGGCATCGAGGAGCAAATTTCACTTGAGGAGGGATCGATCGGCGGGATCTAATGCTACGATATGGTGGAGGCCTCCTTGTTCGACCAAGCTATCCACCGATGAAGGTAGTCAATGGGGTCGAGCTAGTGACCAAGGAATTGGCCCTTTCAAAAAAGATCAAGCTTCCTCCACAAGTCTAGAAGGTTGTATTTTGGTTTTGTTGGACCTCTATGTCCTTGTTTTTTCCCCTGCCATTTAATTTGATTTGTTAAGAACTTGTTGGGCTAGGCCCTTACATTTAGTTTGGGCACCGTAATAAATAAAGTCGCCTAGATGGTCGACTTACTTTTATTTGCTTAGTTATTTTATTTTATCGATTTTGTAAAAGGGAGGTCTCTAGCGTCAGCGAGGCCATAGTCGTGTTTGGGCTCGGCCTCGAGGCATAAATTGTCCATCCATAAGCGGACGTTCTTCCATGAGGTACCGTCATCCATGGAGCTTGCTCAAAGTGTTCGCATCCGAGAGAGGTTACGCTCGAGTTCTCACGAGGAACCATCTATTCGTTACGTTCAGGGGAGTACTAGTACCATCCTACGCCCCGTGCTCGATCGAACTTCCATGTAGAGGTAGGTTAAAACTTCCGAAAAAGGTTCGCGGGTCTTAGTTGTAGTATTGTTTTAGCCGTAGCTTTTCAAGGTTGAGGTTGTACTCCGACTAGATTTTCTAAGTAATATGCACCCGTGCTCGTTTTGCCGCAGACGCGGTAGGGACCCTCCCAGTTGGAGGCCAGCTTCCCCTTGCGGGATTCCTTTTGGTTCCTCTGCAGGACCAGGTTACCGACTTCAAACTCACGCTTTGATGACTTTGGCGTCGTGGATAAGAATCACCCCTTCAACTTAGCCAAGCCCTCAACGAAATCTAGCTCCTCGTGCAATGCTTCGTCATTCATCTCCTCGTCCAGAGGAAAATCTGTGCGACGGGAGGGTTCCCGGATTTCTACGGGGATAATCACCTCTATTCCATAAGTCAATCGATTCCCGATCCGTCAAGTGCGGGGTTATGATGAGCCCACAACACTCGGTTCCTCCACCCTCTTCTTGGATTCACCTAATCGTCGTTTGAGTCACCGTAAGAGGAATCATTGCGGCCTCGGCTTGCCGTTGGTTTGTGGGTGCTCGTAAAAATAGCCACCTAACACCCGCTTGGAAATGTTGGTTGGTAAATTGTCCCATTATCCGTTATGAGTGCTTGCGAGATTACCGGGTGAGGATGTTTCGTTTGTAGAAGTGGAGGATGTTGAAGGATGTGATATTGGCGAGGGCTTGACCACTATCCACCGTGAAATAGCCGATGGCCACTATGATGTATTTATTTTGATACGATCCTTGTGTAAAGGGTGTGAGGATGTCCATTCCCACGGTTGAAAGGAAAAGTTGCGTGGTGAGCTCGTGTAGTGGGGCTATATATATCGCCGCGCATTTGTCGCCCACACTTTTGCGTCTTGTTGCATTGTGGGCCAATAGTATCATGCTCGCAATGCTTTTCGGGTGAGAGATCATCCACCTAAATATTGGGCGTTGATGTCGTCATGAATCTCGTGCAACACGTCAGATACTTTGGACTCCTCGAGGAACTTTAGGAGAGGAATGGAGAACCCTCATCGGTACAAGCGTTGCTCGAGGACGACATAGAAGAATGCCCGTCGTTTGATGGCGGCGACTTCCTTCTTGTCCATGGGTAGCTCCCCTTTGGTTAAGTAGTTGATATCGGGGTCATCCAACAATCCGCGTCTCTGATTGCGTGGACATCGAGCATGGGAGGGGGCCTCTCGAAGCTTGGTTGGGAAAGGGACTCATGGATTACGGATTTGTTTCCGCCTTTCTTTTTGGTGCTCACAAGTTTCAAAAGGATATCAGCCCAAGTGTTTTGCTCTCTGGGAACGTGTTTGATTTCACTTGGTCAAAGATCTTCATTTTTCATCACGAGGTTGAGATACTCATTAGGTTATCATTTTAGTACGGTACTCCACGAGGACTTGCGGCGATGAGTTGGGTGTCCGTGAATATCTGGATCTCTCGTGCCCCCAGATCATCGGCCAACCTTAGCCCGACGAGTAATGCTTCATACTCGGCTTGATTGTTCGAAGTTCAGAACACGAGGGTAAAGGAGTGTTCGATGACAATATCCTCTTCATTTTCAAGGAGGATTCATGTCCCTCTTCCTCTCGAACTCGAAGCTCCGTCGACGAAAATAGTCCATCTTTCTCGTGGGCAGTCATTTCGGCGACGAAGTTAGCCAATGCTTGGGATTTTAAAGCTTTCCGACCCTCGTATTGGATGTCGAATTTTGAGAGTTCTAGGGACCATTTGAGCATACGCTTGACCATGTTCGGTCAAGCTAGGAGTTATTTTATAGGCTGCTCGGTCCTTACGATGATGGTATGGGCAAGGAAATAGTACCGAAGCCTCCTCGCCATAATGACGAGCGCTAAGGCAACCTTTTCGATCTGCTGATATCTGGTTCAGGGTCCCTGCAGTGCTTTTCTCGTGAAGTAGACGGGCTTCTTCGCTTCTGTTGTTTCGCGGATGAGGACCGCGCTCATGACTTCGTTTGAAACGGCCAGATACAGAAATAGGGTTTTCCCATCTTGTGGACGTGATAATATGGGTGGTTAGGAGAGGGTCTGTTTGAGATGGAGGAGAGCTTTCTAGCATTCCTCATTCCACTTAAAGGTCGGTCCGTTCCGTAGAAGTTTGAAAAAGGAAAGTGCGTGTTGGGCGGACTTGGCGACGAAACGGGAGAGCGAGATGAGCATGGCGCTCAACACTTGGATGGATTTCTTGGAGCTGGGTGTGGGAAATTCAGAGAATGCCCGACATTTTTCGGGGTTGGCTTCGATTCCTCGTTATGTGAGGTAGAACCCTAGGAACTTGCCCGCCTTAACTCCGAAGGTGCACTTCTCCAGATTGAACTGCATTTGACATCATCGTTCTTGGTCGAACACCTTCTTCAAATATGTAGCGTGATCGTTCTCTGTGCGTGATTTGATAATAATGTCGTCCATGTAAACTTGAGCATGTCCCGATCTAGCCATAGAAGACTTTGTTCATTATCCTTTGGTATGTGGGCCTCGTTCTTGACCCAAAAGGTATTATATTGTAGTAATAGTTGCTGAGGCATCATGAAGGTCATGTAGTGCTTGTCGCTCATTACCATCGGTATTTGATTATAATAGGAATAAGAATCCATAAATGACAAGAGTTTATAACCGAGTTGTCGACTAGCATGTCAATGTTAGGTAAAGGAAAAGCATCTTTGGGCATGCACGATTAAGATCGATAGTCACACACATCCTCCATTATCCATTAGATTCTTTGAGGAGTACAACATTGGAGAGACAAGTTGAATACTTGGCCTCGGAAATAAAATTTGCATCTATAAGGTCTTTTACATCCTTTTTGACCTCGCTTTCTGGGAAGCGCCTATGCCTACGTTGTACTACGGTCTTAGCGGTCGGGTCTATTGTTAGTTGATGGAAGGAGACCTTAGGGTCGAGTCCGGGCATCTTGGCGGAGCTCCAGGCAAACAGGTCTGCGTTGTCTCTGAGGTAGGCTTTGAGATGCTTCCTTGCCGATTCGAGCGAGCTGCTCAATCTTCATGCATTTGTTGGGATCTTCGCCAAGAGGAACGAGCTCAAACTCGTCGTCTAGGACCGGGCAGAGGGGATCTTGATCGTCATTCTGATCTTCGATATCCTCCTTCATAAATCTAGTGTCGAGGTTGATCGAGTCCACCTTGGTTTCTTGTTGCCTTCATTCAAGGGAGGTTCGATTGTCGAATTGTCGACGGAGCTCTAGGTCTACGGGCGTGTAGTGATACGATCTGATGTAGATGGTGGAGTCTACTACCGGGCGCACCTTGATCTATCGGTCAAGATGCCCTTCACCAAAGGTGACGAAGAGCTCGATGTAGACCCATGGACGGAGGTCGAGCCATTGAATCCTTGTAGGTAGGATCCCACGTATGGTGCAAGGTGGGATTCTTCAAGTTGGAGGGTGCGGAAAAGGTGAGTGTACATCACGTCTACGGAGCTGCCTTCGTCGACCAGGATCCGATGCACCTCAAAATTCTCCATTTTTGCTTTGATGAGGAGGGGTATGTGGGAGTTTGGTGCGCCATCGGGGCTCTTGAGATAGAACGTGATCATTTGGACCTTCCTCGAAGCTGTTAGAAACCTCATGGAGGGTTTTCTATCAACTCGTTGAACTTCCTCTTAGCTGAGTTGATTGAGAACTCGCTGGAGCCCCCTCCGTGTATGACCATGGCAGCGGGGAACCTGTAACACGGTGAACTGACTTTGTAGATTTTTGTATCGCAGATGTGCGGATAGCAAGAGTCGCCACGACTTTTATTTTTATCTAATTAAGGGAAGGTAAAAGTAGAAAAAGACCTTCGTTAGATTCTGAGTTCGGGAGAATGGTTATGAAAAGGGAAGGTATTAGCACCCCTTTTCATCCGTAGTTATCTACGGGCTCTTAGTTGCTCTAGATCACCTTTTAAAATTGCTTTCTGTGTGTTTGACAAAAATGTTTTGAAAAGGCATTTCGCTTTGACTTTGTAATGACTCATGTAGGAGTGTATACAAAGTGTTCGGAAATGTTTTGTTTTGAAAAGGAATTGAATTTTGACAAAAGTGTGAGGTGTGAAAAGTATTTTGATAGAGCAAGCAACTAAAAGTCTGATTACCTACTCAGAATTGGTCGTTTTCATACTTTTCCTTTAGAATAGCGCTAGCCATACCATTAGTTGATAGGTAGCTCCATTCGTTGGATGTAAGCGGGACATTCGAAGGGACATCGGATGGTCATAGAAGGCAACTTGTAGGAAGTATCCTAGCACATTCAAAGGGACTATCATCATTTTTCGTAGGCGACAATCGAGGGTCAAGATCATGTATTGGGCGACATCGTGGGTCTTATGATCTTTGTATCGAAGGGACTATGATGATTTGTTTTGAAGGCACGGTGCTAGAATACCTCTCGTTCGAGGACATGACCATTTTGAATTCGAAAGGCAACGAGAGAATTACCTAAAGGCGTGTGTGAAAAGAGTGTGTTGATTTCAAGTATTTTATCTTGCGAGGTTAGTGGACTATGTTCAATTTTAGTCTTGCCATACACGCTAATTACTAGCAATTATAGGTGCGGAAAGTAAAATGCGGAATGTAAAATGCGGAAAGGTAAATCCTCACGCTATTACAAGGCTTTAGGGAGATACATAATTTAAACTTGCGGAAAATAAAACCTAATTTAAACTATTACATCCCATGAAACAGTTATTGAAAAATAAAATGATAAAGAAAGAATCGTCAGAATCGGATCAACTGTAAAGGAATGAGAAATAATACGATATGAATCGAACAAGAGAAAATGTTAGAAAATGCAAATTTTTATATGAGAAAATTATTGCATCTTGAAATAATATAAATATGCTAAAATAAATTTTTGGGATTTTTGGATGCAATTTAATAATTTAAAATGAATTAAAAGTGATTTAAATGCAAAATTATGAATAAAAATAAATATGCATGCAAAACTATATTTTTAATTTATTAAATTAAATAAAGGTTTTAAAATAAATGCAAAAAGAAAATTAATTTTGATGATTTTAATGCGAAATAAAATTGTGAAATTAATTAAAATAAGATGCAAAATATTGAAAATATGAAAATATGAAAATAGTTAGAAAATATGAAAGTTTTGGAAAAAAATGAAAACCGGTCCCAGAGTTGAACTCATGACCCTTGAGAGCATCTTCTCAAAGCAAGCCTTAACCACTAGCCACATTGCCTTTTGTGTTTGGAATTCAAGGAATATAAGTGTAAACGTGTCATGATTATATTTCAAACCGAGTCACCATGAGTGGACCCCGGTAGATGGAATGGACGAATCGGAACAAGCCAAGCACCTTTATCAAACTTTCAACGCAGTCACAGGAGCTAGGGCTCGGTCATCTTCTCCGTTGCCTCTCACCTTAAAACACCGCATCATTTAAAAGCAAGATAAAAGCCCAGGATCGACTAATTACCCTTGCGAGCACGATGGTGCAATCCTTTAAATCTGAATCGGCCTGAACTCGTGTTTGAAACTCAGACTCTAAAAACCCTAACAATGGCATGCTTGGTTTCTACGTAAAACTTACATGTGATGCATCAAACACACTCTAATGAATGTCCCGAACTCAAATAAACACATGAAAGCGATTAATAATGCATGAAATATCAAAATCGAAATTGCAAAGAATAGCAAACGGTGAGAGTTGAATAACGCGTTACAGGCGATTAAGAGCACGAGTAAAGGTTGCTTTTGCTTCTGAACCTGAGTAAGAATGGATGGCTAGATCGGCTGAAACTTCTGCCAATTTGGAATTCGATTTTCTCAAGTTTTGAGAAAAATTTGGCAAAATAAGGACTCTCTCTTGGGCTAGGGTTTCGTGTTCTGGCTTGTATGCAATGCTAGGTATTTATAGAAGCAATTGGGATGGCAAAAGCAAGCAAAAAAGATTGAATAATCAATGTGCAAATATTTTCTCTTTAAAACAAATCAAATATTTGCAAAAAATTGATTTTTCCTTTCCATATGCATGAATCACGAATTTGGCAAGAGTCTTGGGCTTTCTTGGACATTAAGGAAGATATAAATCCAACTCATTTGAAAAAATAATTAATTTTCATATTTTATATAATTTATTTTTGAATTAAATGTTATAAAATTCAAATATAAATCATAAAAATAGAAAATCACCAAGGCCAAGCATTTATGGGTCAAGAATCATGTCATGAACAAGTTTGGATCAAAAGATTATAGGCCCATTTGGAAAATTTTGCATTTTGACCAAAATGTCCTTTTGTGCAATTGTCCAAAATTGTCCAACTTCTGAATAGTGTATCTTGCTCAATTTTTCACATTTTTGAGTGTTCTTGGACTATTTGGAAAGCTCTAAGAGTCCTCTAACCAACCTTTTTTGTCTCATCTCAATTGGAGTTTCCATGCTCAATATATCTTCAAAACAAAAAGTTGATTTTTTGTTGACTTTGAAAATGACCTGTAGTGTTTTGAGCCATACCTCTCAAATGAAGCATTTTTTGGACATTCTTGTGAGACATGAAGTTGTAGAGAATTGAATTTCCTTCAAAACAAGAGGTGGTGGAAAAATTTTTGAGAAAGTATGAGAAAGTTATGATCAGTCAAAGTTCAGTTGACTTTTCACCTAGAAACCTAATTTAAAAGTTTGACTTTTGAGCAAATCTTGAGTTTTCTTGATGAATCATGATCAACCCTTGATCAAATGATGAATGTAACTTCAAAATGAGGATGTTGACCAAAAATTATGAAGTTTGGTGTATGTTGACCACGATTGACTTTTGTCCAATCTGGTGATTTTCAACCATCGAGCAATTATGAGAAACTTGACTTGTGAAGCTTGAAACTTGACATGGAGAATCTTTGAAACATATGTGGAGGCATGAAGACCATTGGAGATATTGGAAGTCCATCTTGCTCGAGAGATACCAAACCCTAGTTTGGGTTGATTGTCTAGGAGAGTTTGTCTGATCAACTCTTGAGGAATCCTTGAGTATAGATGTATGGAATCTCTTGAGTAGATGGAGGGCAAATTTTGGGGTATGATGACTTACATTCAATCTTCTTGTACTGGAGGGTTAGATTGACACGCTTGTCTTCGTGACACAGAGGTGGAAGATGATTGAACACTCAATATGAAAATTTGCACTCATTGTTGGTGGATGATCTTGGAATGGGCTTACAGATGCCATTTGGATACTTCATTTGGGAGATGAGTAAATACGCTAGACTAGAATGTCGATAGGAGAATTGTGAGGATGGGCTTAAGATGCCATCCGGAAAGATCGATCTTGGGAGTGAGCAAATCGCTAGGCTCGTAGTCGTTCTGGAAGGAGCATGGAGATGGGCTTAAGATGCCATCGGAGGGAGTCATACGTTAGACTTCGTGTTCATGTTTTTGAATGAAGTTATTGGTTTGCATTGATTTTTAACCATATATACGACGTTACGAAAGTGAACCTTTATTGATAAGTAGTCGGAGATGGGCTTAAGATGCCATCCAAGGCAAGTCGTCGCTAGACTCTGTAGTTTGTTGACAATCGGGAATCAGAATAAATCTTTGTGCTGATTACTCTGAGGGAGATTGTAGTTGGCAAAAATGTGGATAGCTTCCCTGTTGTGCATCGGGTGTTGATCCATTGCCTATTATCGAAGGATAACCAGAGGTGGTCTTTCGGATAGTTTTCCCGTCGGTTCGGGGCTTAATCCTGGACCAGTCGTCGGAGGACAACCAAGGGCGGTCTTTCAGATAGTTTTCCCGTCGATTCGGGGCTTAATCCTGGACCAGTCGTCGGAGGATAACTAGGGGTGGTCTTTCAGATAGTTTTCCCGTCGATTCGGAGCTTAATCCTGGACCTGTTTGCGTCAGAAGTGACTGTTACCTATTTTGGAGAAAACAAGAGGAACTTTGATAGAATATTGGTTAGTTTTTATGCGAAGTATGATGCATGACAGTGTACATGAATGACATATGCATGAATTATGACTTTATGAGTAATGTATGCATGTTAAATGTCGTGATATTTCAAAACATATCCATCTTGAAGAAGATGCGGATGCTCTGTTTGAGGATCTCTGACTCCTGCTTGGGGGATTGAATAGGTGAGATCCCTGCTTTTGAAAAGAAGAAGATATCAAGGATTCCTCACGATGCACTATCGACCAAGTCTTGGGCCTAGATATTGTTGAGGAAGGTAGAGATTTGAAGCTCGTTATTGGAGATATCACATATAGACCTGCTGAGGAGAACACAGGAGGCGATCCGTTGGGGACCTTGTATGTAGATCCTGCTGAGGAAATTTAGGAGGCGCTCTACTGGGGACCTGAGTGTAGATCTCGTTGGAGAGCATTTGATAGTTCTGGGAACACAGTTAGAAGATTCGAGAATCGTTGTAATCCTGTGAGGAATGAAGATGTAGTTTCCTCCGATGCTATCGACCAAGTTTTGGAGTGGAATCTTATTTGGGGAAAAAGGAAAGGATGAGATACCCGTAAGGGATAAATACCTATTTGAGGGTGAGGTTATTCTTGAGACTGATGTAACTACTTAGTCGAGTGGAATTGCAGCTCGTGGATTCCCTTTTGCTCTGCTTTGGGGAAGTTGTGTTGTGGTGACACCTTTAGGGATCATGCTCTGTGGAGGCAACTTTGGTGACTTTAAATCGTCCCAATTCACGGAGCAGTAGTAAGTACTTTTGTATGTTCACTTTTCGTATGTTTGTGATTAGATTCTTATTGTCAAATGCGTATAGTCATTCAAAGCAAGCGTTGGACTTATTGCAAATAACAACAGAGAAATTGTAAAAGAGAAAGAAGCTTGCGTTTATTTGAAAGGTGGTGTATGGCCAAGTTGTTTATACACAAGAAAGGTAAAAGCTATGCGAACAATCTCGTTAAGTTCCAACTATGCTAGTACTCATATATTTCAACTATCTCATCTCCTTCTTTGTCAGTGAAAGTAGGTGAATTGATCTACGCCATTTGAATCTTGAATCTTTGATAGTAGTAAAAGGTGACTGGAAGAGACATAGTAAATGCGCTTGAATCTAACTTTTGCCTAGACCGCCCTTCGGTTTTGATCTGGGATACCTTTTTGCCCAACCGCCTTTTCGGGTTTTCGACTTGCGTGTGTACATGTTTTTGTATATATCCTTAACTTTTGCCCGAACCCTTTTGGTTCGCGGGGATGCCTTACTTTTGCCTAGGCGATCGACCTAGCGGGTCTCTTTATCGTAGTATTTTTGACTATGTCTGCGTTCACAGTGTGGGAAGTCTTCACCATCCATGGTGCTAAGTATCATAGCTCCACGGAAAATACTATCTTGACTACAAATGGTCCCTCGTAGGTGGGAGTCCATTTGCCCACAGGATCACCTTGTGGAAGAATTATCGCTTGACTACTAGATCACCGACTTGGTAGACTCGGTGCTTGACCTTCTTGTTAAATGCCGATCATTCGTTTCGATAGATCATCTGGCGAGATGGATGTGAGTCGTTTCTCGTCAATCAAGTTAATCTAGTCAAAGTCGGACCAATACGTTCTTTAACTCTTGTCTGGAGGACTACGGTTGAGGTACGAACTTCAATGGGTAAGATGGCTTCCATACCGTATACAAAGAGAAGGGTTGCCCTGTTGATGTTCGCGCTGTGGTCCGATAACCATGAAAGCAAATGGTAACATCTCATGCCAATCTTTGTAAGTCCTTGTCATTTCTGTATAATCTTCTTAATGTTCTTGTTGGCGGCTTCCATCGCCATTCATCTTAAACCGATGGAAGAATTGTGATGCTTGATCTTGAATTGCGTGCAGAGTTCGGTGATCATCTTGTTGTTGAGATTAGAGCCGTTATACGTGATAATCCTTTGGAGTGCCATACAAACAGATAAGGTTATGTTTGATGAATCGAGCCACAACATTCTTGGTAACGAGATCACGAGAAGGTGCTTCTACCCATTTGGTAAAATGTCCCGATTGCCACAAGGATGAAAGCGATGTCCATTGGAAGCTGTGGTTTAATTTCTCCGATCATGTCAATGCCCACATTGCAAAAGACCAGGAGAAGTTAAAACATTCGGAGTCTTGGAAGTACGTGTACTTTGGCATAAATCGGCACTTGTGACAAGATCGAGCGTAAGCGGTGACAATCGATTCCATGGTGGACCAATAGTAACCTTCTCGGAATCTTCTTAGCCATGGTGTGTCCTTTGGAGTGGGTACCAAATCGCCTTGTAACTCTTCCATGATACGCATTCTTTGTTTGCGGTCTACGGTAGTAAGCACAAGTCGTGGTTGCGCTTGTATAAGATGTCGTTCTTGAGGAAGAATTTGGATGCAAATCTTCTCATGAACTTCTTATCATTAACAGATGCTCCTGCGGGATATTCCTGAGTCTCAAGATATTTCTTCACGTCATAATACCAAGGTTTCTCTTATCGTCGAGCTCATAACAATCTGTTGGTTCGTCGAACTTCTCAATGATGATCGGGGAGCCTCGTTGTCCCATCTAACCTTGAACATAGGCGACATAGGCCAATGCGTGCATGGCAACTGATTCTCTTCTCTTGGAATATGATTAAAGGTAATCTCTTCGGAGTAAGAGATCAAACTCAAAACATGTTCTCGATACGAATGAGATTCGGATGCTTGTATCCCATTCGCCCATGTCGGTGATCACCAAAGCGAGTCTCCATATACTTGCAAGAACTTGATTCTTAAGTCAATGGCTTTAAGACCCATGATGCACGCCCGTACTCGGCCATGTTGTTAGTGCAATGAAACATAATCTGGCGGTGAAAGGCGTGTGTCCGCTGCGAGGATGTAATGATGGCGCCAATGCCATTGCCAAGTGCGTTCGAGGCTCCATCAAAGACCATAGTCCATCGGGATCCTTGTTCGGGTCCTTAAATGCAGGCTAGTTCTTCACAATCGTGACTAGTAAAACATCTTCATCGGAAATTGAACTGCATAGTGATAGTCATCTACGGCGATAGGCAAATGATCGGCTACTACACTTCCTTTGATCGCTTTCAAGAAGTGTCTTTGGATGTCGTATTCGGTCAAGATCATTTGCCATCTTGCTATTCTTAGGAGAGCTGGTTTCTCAAAGATGTATTTTATCGGATCCATCTTGAAATCAACAAAGTAGTGTGAGTCAACATATCATCTTAGTCGGCGAGCAGCCCAAAAAGCATTGCAAGTTTTCTCATTTGTGAGTATCTTGTTTCACATTGTAAACTTTTTGCTAAGGTAGTATATTGCATGCTCTTTCGACCCGACTCGTCATGTTGCCCCAACACACCCCATAATTTTCTAACACTGTCGTACATGATGAGAGGTCTTCCTTGATGACATCGGATAGGAGGATTCGTGGTACTCCTTGATTTTGTCAAAAGCGATCACGCAATCGTCGTTCCATTCCACTACTTGATCTTTCTTAAGTAACGAAGATTGGCTCACAAGTAGCGATTAGGTGTGCAATGAATCGGCAATGTAATTTAATCGGCCAAGAAACCTCGACTTCCTTCTCGGTCGGTAGCTGGCATCTCTTGAATAGCTCTACAACGAGCAACCGAAATACCTTTTCCACTAACAACAAACCCTAAGAGTTTTCGGATCGACTCCAAAGGTGCACTTGTTGGGATTCGGTCTCAATCATACTTCTTCAACTTTCGAGCAGTTTACGCCAATGATCTTCTTCTTGATCATGTGAGCTATCATGTAAATCGGCGACCTCTATCTCGTGATGAATCATGTCATGAAACAATGTCACCATAGCGCGATAAGTGGCGCCAGCGTTCTTCATTCGAGCGGAATAACCTTATAGCGAAAGTGCCCCGCTGTGTAACAAAAGTAGTCTTCTCCATGTCTTCGGAGCCATTTTGATCGATTATAACCGGAGAAACCATCCATGAAGGAAAACCTTATGTTGGCGGTGTTGTCAACGAACATCATATGAGGAAGTGGAAAGTCATCTTTGGACTTGCTTTGTTCAAATCTCGTAATCTACACATTATACCTTACCATCCTTCTTAGTGCGGGTACCACATTTGCAACCTTTGTGGATAAATACTTGACTAAGAAACCCGCATTGATGCTTCATAACTGGCTTTGATCTTTCGACATCTCACGAACCTTACATTTCCAACGGGAAAACCTTCTTTTAACGGCAATCGGTGTACCACGATATCAATGTCCAACCAGCATGTCTTCGTATGACCAAGCAAAAACCTCAATATAGTCTCATATACGAACCAACCTTTCTTTAACCTGTTCTGCCGCTCTATCTTAATCTCTTTCTTCATGAATTCACAACCTCATTGTCTCTTATGGTGTATAACTCACTCTTCTTCTGTAGATCATGAGTTCTCCGGCACTTCACATCTTCACTTCGTCTTGACGGTAGATCGGATTATCAAAGTCATATTTAGCAATAGCATAGCATTATGCGAGATTCGGGTGATGCGGTGTATCACGTGGGTGTGTAAAACACATAGCTTTTGAAGGGTGATAAAGTAAAGAAAGAAGACAAACAATTGAATGCAAAGTCAAATTTATTGAATGAAAATACAAGACAGATAATAACCCTCGCAAACGAGCCATGATGCCGGGCAAAACACTAAGCTTTCAAAGTTTATTGTTCAAAACATTTGTTTTATTTTACAGGTTTTGTTTGTGAGGGACAAACAAGGAGATAAGATTGGGGAGGAGAGTTATTTAAGGACCAAAATGTGGATATTTTGTAGATCATTTTGTGGTCCTTTACAACGCATTTGATTAATTTCTAGCATTTAACATAGTATTTTGGTCTAATTATGTTTTTATTTAGTTGTGTTTATAATATTTTATTTAACTTAGTTTACATTTAAGTTGGTTTTGATGATTCCTCAAGCTTGGATTCAAGGAAACGTGAAGAGCTCTTGGGACTTTTGAGAGAATTTTGGAAGAAGAAGCATACTCTGGTCGCTCGCGGTGGTAGCATGAAGCCTTTTCTGCATGGCGGATAGCCCAGGCTTAGTGCTATGCATGAAATGAGAAAAGGGCGGTATTGTGCCTCTGTTTGCTCATCAACTCTCTATTTTCACCCCTTTTACATGCTAGAAAACCATAAAAACCTCTTCTTCTTCATTATTCATCATTATTTGTAATCTAGAAATAGAAAGTGCTTGATTTGAATCTTGTTCTTCTTGATTTTCCTTCCGTGAGGTCATCTTCTCCAAAAATCTTGCAGAAGCAAAAGCAACCATGAGAATGAGTAGCTAAGCTCTTTTTGTGTCAAGATTAGAAGTTGTTGACCTAACTTTTTATATTTTCTTTTTAATCTCTTGGTGTATGAACTTGGTTGATGAAATATATATGTTGAATATCTTTGTTTTACTATCTTTTGATACTTTAAACCATGATTAAAAGTATGTTTCAAAGTTATTAAGGATATTCTTCCATAATAGACAAATACTATAAATAGATTTGTGAGTTAGTGTTTATACATTAAAACTTCATTATTATCATGTGTCTGATGGGCCCGACTTTGAGTTTTGTATCCAAATGTTGCGGATAGCAAAATCGCCACCGACTTTTATCCAATTAAGGGTAAAAGTGAAAAAAGACCTTCGTTAGATTGAAAGGTAATGGAAAGGTTATGAAAAGGGAAGGTATTAGCACCGCCATCCGTGATTATCTACGGGCTCTTAGTTGCTCTTAGGTCATTTTAAAAATGCTTTTGTGTGTTTGACAAAAATGTTGAAAAAGGCATTTTAAACCTGACTTTAAAATGATTCATGTAGATGTATACAAAGTGGAAATAATTTGTTTTGAAAAGAGCGTTTGAACTTTGACAAAAGTGTGAGGTGTGAAAAGTATTTTGATAGAGCAAGCAACTAAAGTCTTATTACCCACTCGGAATGGTCGGTTTTCGTGTATTTACGTTCCTTTAGATGGTGCCATTACCATTGGTTTGGTAGGTAACTATTCGTTGGATGTAAAGGACCTTCGAAGGACATCGGATTAGTCATAAAGGGAACTTGTAAAAGTCCTAGCACATTCGAAAGGACTATCATCATCACATGAGTAACAATCGAGGTCAAGATCATGTATTCGTAGGCGACATCGTGGGTCTATGATCTTTATCGAAGGACTATGATGATATATTTGAAGGCAACTATGATGACATACATAGCAACCTTCCCTTCACTGGGTGCTTGACACGATGCAAGGTAGATAACAGCGTCGCCCCATGTATCAAGGGTCCAGTGGGCAAGAGTAAGTTTGGACGGTGTCCATGACAGTGGAGTCAAAGTTTGGGAGCCCAGAGCTTTGATGGCGAATGAGCTCTCTGAAATCTGTCCGTTTAGAACCTAAGCTCTCAAGATAATGTCAACGGGCACAAGGCCAGAGCCATACCGACATCGAAGGTCGATCAAAAAGCACTCTTTGGTAGGATATTGAGAGGGAGCCGGTATCCACTAAAACATGAGATATGTAATGCCCTTGTGAGAGGCGTCTGAGAAGCTTTGTTGTGTTTCTTAAATTAGAATCAGTCGGATCGAGAGAAGCCAGGCCGTTTTTATCAGCCGGGATAGCAATAAAACTTCAAATTGATAATGGTAATGTCTTTGCGGTATGAGCGTTAACCGAGCATTACAAGGCTTTAGCATGAGCCTCGAGCACAAGAAGCCGAGCAAGCATGGAGATCTTAGATGATCTTGTCCCAACTGTTCCACAACATTATAGTCCTCTTCTTGATAATCTTGAAATTTCCTCCATTTCTTGTTTGGAGGCGTCTTGAAAACTTCCTTTGGTATACATTTGAGAAGGTTAAGTCAGTGTTCCACTCTAGTCTCGTTGGATGAATCATTTGGAATCATTTGGTCGCAATGTCTTTGGAGGATATGTCACCGGAAGACACCCTTCTAGTTCTGGTCACCTTACTTTGGTCAGGTGATTTGTCAATGTCGGGAATGGTAGCTTCAAGCTATGGGTCTTGATAGTCGAGAGGTCTTGTTTGGCGCCATGATAGTAAACATCAGAAACCATGGTTCCAAGAGATAGCCTTGTGGAGATATGGAACTGGTCGGGAGAAGTAATGATGAGAGGTGCCTCTAGGCACATGATCCAACAGAGAAATCCTTATTGTGTTAACATCGGCATAGTCTTACGGAATTTCGTCTCCCCCGGTCGGTCATAACGTCTTCAATAGGAATCTGTAGCTTTGGGAGATATACTTCACCAGTAATCAAACCTTCCACTTAAGCTTACAGGTATCCTTATGAACTGGTTTGATCCGCTCCATCTTGATCTTGGTTTAGACGTATCTTCCTGATTTTCCATAGTGGTTTCGGGGAATAGCACGTCCTTGATTATCCATCATACCTTTTACCGTCTTCTAAGCCAAACACATAGAGTCCGGGTCACGGAGGGGGCCTGCTTGATAATTCTCTGGGCATCACGGATTGACAAGGCTTGCAAAAAAATTCTTCTTAAAGAGTCATCGAGGAATAGTCAAGTGATCTATGTTGAAAACATAAGGTCTTATCAATATCATTGGCACTTTTCTGGTGGTTAGGTGTAACACCCCAATTTCTACCCAAAGTTTTATACAAAAATCGAGTAATTTAAATTTCATAAATTAAATCTTGGCGTTACCCATCAATGACTCACTTTAAAGCAGTTTACTTTAAAATGCTGAAATTTCGGATACATAGCATCGCAGGGAAAACATAAATTGATTCATGGGAAATCAACACATCTCCTATATTAAAATTATTCACAATCACATTTCATAAGTATGAAGTTCCTATACATAGGAATAACAACTAAAGAACAACAACAAGACATAAATATTCCCCAAGGTACTCGTGTCGGAGACAATTTCACGACTAATGTGACTATAAACTCAGTCTTCATAACACCGTTGCAATATAAAGTAGCAATGAAACAAGTAAAGGTGAGATACTCCAAAACATATAATTAAAAGGCATGATAAATATATATATATATAGTTTGGAATTATAAAGCGATATGGATTAGCGAAGGGTTCATTTCCACCACGATGTCTAAATCTCACCTCTTTTATGTATATTCAAGGTGTTTAATCAATACACTTGTCCATAAGCCTCATGGCACAATTCATCTTAACAAAACCCTTCGTCTGCAGAAGTCATCACAAGCCTAATACATCACTGAATTAACACGATCTTGCAACAACAACATCCAAAGCCAGCAACATTCTACCATGCTAATAATACAAAGCAGCATAAACAAATTATCACAAAATTGGCTCAAAGCCATCATTTTTGGCCAAAAGCCCATCATCGCTTTTTGGCATAAAGCCCATCATCGCTTTGGCATAAGCTGTCTTCCTGAGCATCATACGCCAAACATCGCATAAACATCATCTACAAACATCATACATGAGCATCGCCATGAAACATCATCGAACATCTCGATAAAACTCAATGCCAAAAGACTCCAAAATAGACATAATGGACTCCATGAGACTCGACTAATAATATTTATGCATGTGGTACCCATCGATTTGTCGGTAATTAGGGACACTTGGCATAAAGCCGATCTTGGACATAAAAGCCATCATCGCTGGCACCAAAAGCCTCTTAAGCTTATGCAATGCCTTGAGACTCGACAATAAAAACAACCTGAAACTTGAGCACACCATCATCGCTCATCGTTGGCATAAAGCCCGCCCAGCTGTCAATTTAACATCATCAAGATAAATATATCGCCGATCATATTTGCATTATGCAAAACATCACTAATAATTCATCTCATCGAAATCTGTTTTCTAAATCAAGGACATTTATCAACAATATCAATATAATCATCATCTTTCTTGGACAAAGACACATATTATTTCGCCTTCGTCATCAAAGGTATTCATTAATTAAAAGGCCGCCATCAAACTTGAACATGTTTATTCACACGCATCATTATCGATTAGTTAAATGAGCTTCTAAATCTGGAGAAATAGTTAAACACCTATCTCATCGTCGCAAAAGCCATCCCTAATAGTCATGCATTATTCCTGATCATAACATCATGATTGGATTTATTAATACGTGTCTTAAGTCCTAAAGCAATCCGGTTCAATTAAAGTAATTATAGTCTATTTTGGTTTTCTGAAACTAAGCTACAGAACTGGCCTCACCTAAGTTCTACTATCAAAGCTTAGCTAGCCGTCAATTTCGTTGAATTGAGACAACTTGCTCATCGTCGAACTTTCTAGAAATCGGAAAAGTCGACACCATCGGGTTCGAAAGGAAATCGTCAAAATTTGGAGGCTACAGGGGACATCAACACGGGTCCCCATATTGCATCAGCCACGACCCGTGTTGAAAAATAACGAGCGTGCAATTTTCACCCAAAGTGATTCACGCCAACCACAGGTGTCTGGCCAACCTGATTGTGCTGGCTAAACAGAGAACACGGCCGTGTTGATCCAGCCCGTGGTAATGCGTGAAATCTGTCTTGAGAGCTGATCATCTAATGCCCTTGATCATACTGATCAACCCAATCTCACCAGCCAACCAAACATCAACTTCAAAATCCAAAACATGAAACTAACAATATGTGATAGAATCAAACCCTTATCTGGCAGATGATCAGCTGACCTCAAGCTCTCATGTTTTACATTTCTCTTCCAAATCCTCTCTTTTCTCTCTGAGGTTTTTGTTGTTGGAAAAGGAAAGAAACAAAGGAAAGGATTTTATAATGGGTGTTTCCACTAAGACCATTTCATGATCTTCTTCTCTTCCTTCATGCTCTTCTTCACAAGACCCTTTTCTTTTCTCTCGAACTCTAAGTTTGGTTTGTGAGGAAAATATGAGAAAGGAGAAATGGTTGTATGAAAGCTCCCAAGTTCTGTTTGGTTTTGGTATATTGGAATGGAAGGAAAATGAGGAGAAATGGTTTATAATGTGTATTCTTACTAGCAACAAGGTGAAAGCCCAAATTTCATCAATTACTCCTACTTTCTATTAAGTTCTCCACTAATTCTTGTATATTTAATTCATTCAAATAATTCGAATTAAATATGGACTATAACGTAATGATATTCTAGATATATTAATTAAATATTGCAAACATCATCTTACATACCAATAATTCGATTAGTAATTGAAAATATTAATATAATCTAACATTAATAAAAATAGGGCGTTACATTAGGCATGGGTCGTTGATCACATTCAAAGTCTCAAAGGAGGATTGAAACTCAATCTCTTTAGCTTCAATCATGTCTTGAATCTTGTTCTTGAGCCCAACATATCGTCGATTAATGCACGGCTGGGTGTGTGCAGCTTAGCATTAGGATTGTATCTCGGAGGAAGTGTTGATGTTGAGGAGGATCCTCAATAAGGCTCAACAGCATGTTTACAAGGCTTGCGACAATGGCATGTTGATCTTTATGTATGTAGCCGTGGCGCGTTACGTTATGCGGCGTTGTGTCGGCCCAGTTGTCTTGATGTAGGATTAGAATCACCATGCCTGATTGAGCACGATCGGTCTTGGCTGCTTTTCGACCATACACATTTTTTCAGCTGAATCTCTTGAGCATTTGATGACTACGAATCTTTCCGCTCTTGATACCAGCTTGATATGCTCGCTGTCAATATCATTCGGTGAATCCGGTGAAGTTTCATCGGATGATTGAAGAATGGGTGCATCGGTGTTCCATGAACATATCAACCAACTCCTATTGGACAAGGGGAACTCTAGATCTCTCCATTTACGAGCATACTCTTTGAACTTCTCGTCCGACCCATAGACATGCCTTAGTTGCATGCAGTGGGTGCCAATTAAATTGTATATACCATTACTAAATTATGGATCTTTGTCATTTCTGTTGATAATACCACTCCAGCGAGTTCGGATAAACTCTCTTGAAAATAATGCATCCATTTTTATGTGATGTGGGTTGATCTTGAACATAGGACTTGAATGCAGCCGGACAAGAAATGCCATCATACTTGGCAAAAGTATGAACTTTGAACTTGGAGGAATCACCACACGGAACAAGACTCGGATCAAAATTCAGTTGTCTTGGAATTTTCCACAACATTGAGACGGTCTTCAAGTTGTTTACTTGTCATCTTCATCATCTTGGTCATTCTCATAGTCTTCTTCCTTCTTCCCGAGGCTCCACGGCTTATCTTCTTCTTACCTTAACACTTCCCTCGGTCTTGACACTCTTAGGACTATCAGGATAACCTTTAGGATACCACCTTTATAGCGTCTACCCATGTTGAAAACACCTTGACCCTCTTCTTCTTGGATCTAAGGTGGTGAACATCATGCTGGGCATTACGAGTGCAGGATCTTTGATTGTTCGAAAGCCATTTCTACTAAAATAAATAAGAGAAAATGAAAACCAATCTTCAATGTACATTGTAGAATGTTATGCTATGATGTCACGATGTTTATGCAAATGCAATGTTTTCAAGGACCTTAGAATTTAAATTTGTTAAACAAGCATGAACAAAACTTTATTAGTTTCTTTTTATTCTCTTTTCTTTTTTTCTTTTTGAGTACAAGAAATAGTTCGGAAAAAATAAAACAAAAGAAACAAAATCCTAAAGCTCTAGGTCTCCATGGGCTTCCTCTTGGTCTTGAGGTAGGCGTTGATGTTCGCTCCCGTTGAAGTAAACTGGTCAACTCTAGTACCTTCTTCTCACTTGCATAACAACAGAGCTTCAAATGTATCCCTCTTCTTCAATTTGAATCCGGGATCTCTTGTCTTCAAATCGGTAGGCATGTCGGGATGGAGAATATTATATAGTACGTCACCTATAACAAGTTCCATAATTCTTGGTAGAGCAGTGAATGGCATCATGAGGTTTGAGCTCGAGCTCGCACCCATTTGAGTAAGGTTCCCAAGGAATGGAGTTTGGTGCCCCAATGTCTTGGTATCGTCTTCTTTACCATGCCCCGTGTATGAACCTTAAATGGTAATTACGGAGATCTTGGTTGTAGTCGACACAATATCTTGGAGAAGCATATCATGAGGACCATCTCTTGAGCATAACCAAAGTAGTAGAGCTAGAGAAAGGTTGTAAGTAATACCTCCCTTATACCAAGGAGTGGTACATTAGAATTCCCACAACGCTCAATGAATGTGAAGTCCTTTTGAGAAAAGACACCAGCGGATATCTGAATGAGAGAGTGACATTAGTCTTTGAGACCACTTCACCTTTGTTCATTCTTCAATAAAGATGGGAAAATTAAAATAAACCACAGAATGTAATATACACACATGAGAGTTCCTTGTCTTTTAATAGTCAGTGTGGAGAATGTAGGATGTCTCCAAGTAAGGTAGTGCAAGATTGCGGTAAGGAATATCTTGATGGCGTTCACATCTATGGTTGATCAGGTTAGGAAATGAGGGCAAACCATAGATTAGCAAGCCAAGGTGTCTTGAATGCATGAAACTCATAGCTTTGAGGATTCTCGGGCTTTCTTAATGAAACTTAGCAAGTAAACCTTAACTCCTTCTGGTTCCCAATTGGCTGATGTCGGGCGCTTTAGATGTATGATCATGATGTCTTCGTACCTAGGAACCTTTTCTATGGGTGAATGGCATTTGATCAAGAATAGGTATCGAGTAGCTTAGAGAACTCTTAAGGTAGGAACCAAGCGATAATCTAGGAATGTAAAGCAATGGTGTTTCGGATCAAAAGAGCTGGAATAGGACGTGCATCATATCTTCTTCAAAACCGGAGATAACCAAGTCAGCGAGATAACAACCATGTCTTTTGATAAGCAGGCATGATCGAGATTTCGAAACCAATTCTTTGAGTTGAGAAGGTATACCCATGAAGTTGATTCGGATAGTCTTTCTAGAAGCCATAATCCCTACAAAAGAGCAAAGATAAATCCTAGGTCCTTGAAATAGTTAGAAATGATATGCAATCACAATGATGTCATGATGTCATGTTTAGCAAGCACACACAAATCACACAATGAGCCTAGGTTTAAGGCTTGCATGAGGTATAGGTGATTACCCACCAAAAGTTTGAGTTGGTTCATCTGTCCTATAATAATGTGGGTTCTAGGAATCTCATATCATTGATCTTTCGTAGGCGTTTATTTCAATCGACTACCAGTGGTCGACAAAATATCCCAAACAGTCTTAATAGGCGTAGCATCGGTATCAACCAACCTCGGTCTACAAAGCCATCTCTACCTTCCCCTAATGGCCAAGATGGGTCAATTAAGGTTCTAAAAGTTTAGTTAGTCTTGATGACACCGCGAAGCCAAATACTATCCTCAACTTGGAAATGAAGAGTATCGGGACATCCAAAGTGTCACTAACGTAGCCATCATGTTGACCGTTTGGTATCGTCTAACGGTCGCTGACGATCTAATGCTACTTACAAAAAGGAAACTGGATCGGTGTAGGATCCCCTAAATATAATACCCAAGCAACCTTAAAGATAAAGCAACAATTAAAGCAGAAAGTTGTAAAATGATCTACAAAATCCAGGCATTCTCTCTTTAGGGTGTCTCCCTGATGTGATTCTTGTCAATTGAAATGACTTTGGTTTTGTATACGCCAAATGTTGCGGATATGATGCATA